>PVJI01005281.1:0-17507 GCA_004026765.1 Micronycteris hirsuta | reverse complement strand
CTCCTTCTTTCTCTCTGCTGCGTAGAATTCCATTGTGTAAATGTACCATAGTTTCTTGATCCACTCATTTGCTGATGGACACCTAGGTTGCTTCCAGCACTTGGCTATTATAAATTGTGCTGCTATGAACATTGGGGTGCATACGTTCTTTTGGATTGGTGTTTCAGGGCTCTTAGGGTATAATCCCAGTAGTGGAATTGCTGGGTAAAAAGGCAGTTCCATTTTTAGTTTTCTGAGGAAATTCCATATTGTTTTCCACAATGGCTACACCAGTCTGCATTCCCACCAACAGTGCACTAGGGTTCCCTTTTCCCCACAGCCTCTCCAACACTTATCTGTTGCTTTGTTTATGGTGGCCATTCTGACTGGTGTGAGATGGTATCTCATTGTGGTTTTAATTTGCATCTCTCTGATGCCTAGTGATGCTGAGCATCTTTTCATATGTCTCTGGGCCCTCTGTATGTCCTCCTTGGAGAAGTGTCTGTTCAAGTCTTTTGCCCATTTTTTAATTGAGCTTTTTGTTTTTCTGAAGTAGAGTCATGTGAGTTCTTTATATATTTTGGAGATCAAACCCTTGTCTGAGGTATCATTGGCAAATATGTTTTCCCATATGGTTGGTTCTCTTTTTATTTTAATAATGTTTTCTTTAGCCGTGCAGAAGCTTCTTATATTGATGAGATACCATTTGTTTATTCTTTCCTTTATGTCCCTTGCTCTAGGGGACATATCAGTGAAAATGTTGCTGCATGGAATGTCTGAGATTTTCCTACCGATGTTTTCCTCTAGGACTTTTATGGTGCCACAACTTATATTTAAGTCTTTATCCACCTTGAATTTATTTTTGTGTATGGTGTAAGTTGGTGCTCAAGTTTCTTTTTTTTTGCATGTAGCTAGCTGTCCAGATGAAAGGACACTCTTGATTCTCCTTTTTCAAAGCTTCTCATCTCCTATTCCTTTTAAGAGCTTAAATCCTGTAAATCTCTGGAATTCATTTTACTTAATTCTCTCTCCCTGTCTCTCTCCCTGCATCTGTGTGTGTGTGTGTGTGTGTAGCATTGCAACAACACATGTTGTGGACTGCAGGTGTAGAGATGGAGGAGGTGAAGGAACATGAAGTCTGTAATATGTTGGCCAAAATATGCCCTAACCATGAACATTCAATTCATATTCTAATGAGCTGGGTTTATCTTTTAATGTTATATGACCAAACTCTATTACACATCCATATTTTCTAAGAGCATATCTTTGGAATCAGCCTTGGTTTAATTTATGACAATGCTGTTTACTAGAATACCCCTTGGGGAAGTATCATACAAACCAATGGTCTACTCTGTAAAACTGGATCTCCCTTGTGTGTATTAAACACAGTACACATGGCAGACAGCATAGTGATTAGAACATGGAGTGGCTGTTGCTATATAATTGTTCATATATTGCTATAAAATACAATTTTTAAGAATATCAGTCATTATTCAAATTTACAGTACTATCTACTTTAAAATACACACATTATATATTCATATTCATGAATATGTAGTTAAAACATATTTATCATAGCATTAGGGACAACTATTTGGATTGAACCCTGCTTTTGTTTGCTTAAGTTGCTTAACCTTCCTGTCCCTGTTTTTTTTTTAAATCTGTAAAATAAAGTCAATTATAGTACCTCCAATGAATCTTATATGAGGATTAAACAATGTATGGCATTTGGTAAAATTATATAAGAGTTGGTGGTCATTATAATTACTACAACTTTGTCAAGTGGTGATGCAGTGAATAAAGAAAATCAAATGAAAATCAAATTAAAACCCCCATAAAAATTAAAGATATCAGCAAATACATGTACCTGCTTTGCTTTAACCTAGTTTCTACAACAGACACTCCTCTCTTTATCTCAACAGGGAACAGATTTCACAGCCCAGGAGCGTAATTACAGAAAACACTGGTTCCTGTGGTCACAAAGTTATACTGGGGCACACTGAGTAAGTGCCAATTCAGACCTCAATGGGTGACTGGGGCATATGGTGATAAAGGATCAGCCAAGAGTACACTATAAGGCTCAATAAATGCCAACAGCTTTGTGAAATTAAAACTAGAAGTCACCAAGCTGCTCCATCAATAAGAAGCAACAAAATTTAATGTGTAACCGGATAAACATGTCTCATTCATCTCATTCCTTTTTTTTCTTCTTCCCTTCCTTCCTCTTGTAAAACTATGTCGCGTGTATATTTAGTACCTAGCATGTGTCAGACAATGTGCTAAGTAGTGGGGGTTAAATAAAACCAGACACATCCTTACCCTTTGGAGCCCACAGTCCAGTGGGATTTTCTCTATGGAGCTTTTTGCAGTGTGTTCCCTTGCAGCCTGAATGATCCCAGGACTTGGGTCTTACACCACACAGAGTTTGGTCTGTTCTTGATAACATGGCAGCCATTTGTTCTCTCTGTTCGTTCAGGTCTCTTGTTCTAGGGGCTGCCTACCTCTGGGAAATTCTGCTCCCCCCAGCACTTCCACCATATGTTGGGATAAGAGAAGAGATTATATTCCATTTTCACCTTGCCTTTCTTCTGTTAAAAGCTTTGGTAGAAATTGTTGACTAAAGTTGGATTTGGGAATCATCCATATGCCAATGCTCCTTTTTCTTCCTGTCTCCAGACACATAGAATTGGCTGGCTGTGAAAATAATGCCATAAAGATCAATGGGTTAATTCTTAGGTTAAAGAAGCCAATATTCTTTGTTAATTTTAGTCAGGGCACTTATATTCGGAAGACAATGCACTGATTGAAGTTCCTTTTGCTTCTCCATTCCATTTTGGGGAAGTACAATCTGTTGTAGGTGGGGAAAAACAGTAAGAAAAAGAGTTGAAATGGCAAATGAAGAGAAAATAACCAACTATGAATTATAACACATTTCTGGATGGTTTAGAGAGTAGACACATTTAAGTGCATTATGCACCTGAAATGCTTGTCCAATAAAGCTCAAAGTACCTGTGTGGTGAGTGAAATTCTCTCAAATTCCCTCCCTGAGAAGTAGGCCAGCTTAGTCTTATAGCACTTGCTTTAGGGTATCATTGAAATTAGGCATGGACTAGAGAAGCACCATATGGGGAAATTCTGGGTGTAAAATGTGCAACTTAGAGCACTCCCCCTGGATGACTGAGATCCAGCTATAGCCCACTGAGAATTTGAGAACATGGTTCCAGCTTTCCAATGCCTACTTACTTTGTTAGTTATACTCTACTCCAGGTTTTTCTGTAGTATGTGACACTGAATTTTTTGGGCTCTTCTGAGGAGTTTTTTGGATTGCATGTATGTGTATGTGATATAAGGCACTTTCTCGTTTATACAGATAGGCCAGAATTGAAATAAATGAAGGAAGCCGATGAGGGCCAAATATTTTAATCTTAAAACGAACTCTCTCTCTCTCTCTCTCTCTCTCTATCTCTCTCTCTCTCTCTCTTCCTCTCATGTGTGTGTATTTCTATACAGAAACAAAGAGAGTAAAATATTTGGTCCTCATTCTCTTTATATATATTACACACACACTGTTTTAGAAATATTTTATCACTGTAAATTGAGCCCAGTGATGAAATATTGAAAAGGTGAGGAAACTATTCAAATACTTCTTTGGGGATGAACATGATTCTTGGGTGCCCACATTCAGCTGTGTCTAACAAACCTATTTCCTTTCTCCTCTGGTAGGACAGTCAATAATATGTATTAGGGTAAAGAGAGTTCCATTAAGGTCTCTTTTTGAGGTCTCTTTCTCCACCTGATTAGAGAGTAATGAAGCCAGTAGACTCGGAGACTGTGTCCCTGAACAACATCACAGCTGGGGGAGCAATTTATTATGCTCTCCTTCAGGCATTGATGTTCACCTTGAGGAATTTAAGACAGACAGTCCTTGTGGAGAGCAAACTCTCTCCACACAGTCTCTCCTCTCCAGACTGTGCCTCATTTTTAAAGTGCCCAGCATAAGTAATGGACAGGCAATAGTCTTCTGTTGGTAAGCAACTCTCTTTTCATAAAGCTGTAGGGATAAAGCCAAGGGCAGTGAGCCCATCCCTGGATAATGTACATTATCTCATTTTTGGTAATTGGTAATCATGTGCTGAGTGCCCTCTCTGTGGTACTCTCTCTATAGGCAATATTGTGGATTCAGAAAATGTAGATATTAGCTCTAAAATTGTTTACCCAACCTCCCAAATTCTGGAAAGCTGAGGCACACAGCAGGTAAGTGAAATAGCCAATGTTGCTGAGTTAGAAGTGAGGCTTTTAAAATATAAAATGGCCAGAAAATAACATAAAAAAACTTGATAAGTAAAACTGTGTTCTACTAAAGAAACATAGAATTTTGGTGGCCTGATCAGGTCATCAGATATTTGTAGATACCTATGAATATTTTGCTATAAGCAGTGACTTAGAACAGATGGTGGTTGGTGGCGGGGAGACACCTCCTTAGAGAGTGCACTTTGGAATTCCTTTGGACCTTGCTGCTCAAAGCCTCCAGCCGCCTTCACATCCCATGATTCACTTACTGAATCAGAGTTGGCATTTTAATGAATTTTCCCAGATGAATTAAAGATTGAGAGGTACTGTCCAAGGAATCTTTGCAACTATATGTTCCCTATGTGTACACAATTCATTTCATAACTATGACTATTATGGAGAGAGCTGTGTCTTAGCCCTCATGGCTGATAAAGCAAAGAACAGGTTCAAAGAGCATTTAGGATTCTGACAAGATGGCAGACCAAGATAACCTGGCAGCTAGAATTATTGCATGACGTGTAAAAACAACAACAGCATTTCTTTAATGTATGGCTGAGCTTTCAAAAAAGAAAGAGAAATCTCCAGGTCCTAGGAACACAGGTGAAACTGAAGACCAGAACCATATGCACAGGCTGTAGCTAGAGGTTGCGTGGGAGCTATCGGCTGACGGTAGTAAGCCAAGTTCACATTTCACCTCACTTGAGAGACTGAGTTAAAGACTTACTCACTGTCAAAGTAGGTATTTGGTGGTGAAAACCTGCATGAAGTTGGGGCCTTTGAATGATTTTATCATCAGAGAAAAAAAGTACCTTCGATTTCACCACACTTAGGGGGTTGGGCTTAATAAAGAAGTGAGGTCTTTCCAAACTAGCTATTGAATAGTGAGATCTCTTCATAAAGCTGGGTCTGTGAATGATTTCATCCTTAAATTAGATAAAATCTTGCCAGTGAAACAGGGAGAAGACAGACTTTCCTCTCAAGAGGTGGGGAGGGATTTGTGAATCCCACTCAGAGATCAGAAATTAAACAGGAGTTTGAGATCTGAATTTATTTTACCCACATGGGCTATGAATAAGAAACCAAACCATTAATAGCAAAATGATCCATGGGTGGTGACACCCCTGAGGGACTTGGTAGAAGCAAACACAGTTGTTTTTGATGGACACTCCTACACCCGGGATACATGGATTTCTAATAAAAATATATTGAAACTGTGTAAAGTTAAAGTTGCAATACAAACTATAAAGCATTTTTTAATTATCAATTTTATGTTAGTGAATAGATAATAGAATGGTTATAGCCTAAAGATCTTGAGGTAAAAATGAAATAAAAAATTATTGTGTTAATAATAATTCAGATATAAAATTAAGAATTAAAAACCACTAAAATAAACTAGGATTGATGAAAGAACAAATTAAGAAAATAAAAAAAATAATAATTAAGATTAAAACTAAATCAATATATTAAACGAACAACTAGTCACAACTAAGTAATGAATATTTGAGCTTGATTATTAATTAAATAACCCAGAATGAAGCAACAAGATTAATGAAAGAAAGGACAGAGAGGTAAAGCCAGCATGGAGGATAAAATGGGCTTGACATATATTTTGAGGAGTTGCATCACAAGAGACTATAGAGAAGAATTGCAAGCTAATATTCCAAGAGAATATGGTGACAAATGTTTCAGAATTGATGTTTAAAAAAATAGGCAAAATTAATAAAAACAAATCAACAACCGGGTCCATTGTGATAAAAATTTCAGAGCACTAAAGCCAGAGAAGAAAAAATTAAGTCAACTAGAGAGAAAAGTCAAATCTTCTCAAAAGAAACAGAATTAAATTGTCAAACTATATAATAGAGGACAGAAAAATGATGGAAATTTTGTCTTCAAAGTTCTAACAAAAAACAACAGTCAATTTAGAATTATACGCAAGAATAGAATACCACAGCAAAGAAAAGATAAAATAAACATATCGATGACTTTTATATTTCATGGTAAGAACTACAAAGGACTGATCTAAAGAAATATGACAATTGATTTCAGTGAAAGAAGTGGGGTGCAAGAAGTTTTGGTGAGCAAAGAATCAGTAAATCATTTAAATCGGTAAACTAGCAAGACATTTAATGTTTACGACAGCTACCAACAGAGTAATAATTAATTTGGGAGAAATAAAAATATCTAGCTAGAAAATACAATAATAGAAATAAGGTAAGATAAGGGGGCTATGATTAAAGGTAAATGCTTTAAGGATGTTTATTTTATAAGAGAAAGCAAGAATTATTTATTAACTTTGTATTTGAAATTTATAATTCATATCAGTTTAAAAATAATCACCACACATATAGAAATGAAGGTAATTTTTCTATTAGCAGAAAGGAAAATGAATGAAGAATACAGCCTTACATAAAGCAAGAATAAAGTAAGCTAAAAATGATTTAAAAAATACAATAGAATATTGTAAAACAATGCAAATATATCAGTCACACCAACTATAATTTTAGTTAAAATGCAAAATTTTATTTTTTTACAAGTGAAGTTTATTTAGAAAGTTACAGAGGTACAAGAAGTAAGCCATGGAAGATGTAAGCCAGCTGGGCTGTGTGGACTCAGAACGACCTTTGGAAGAAACAGAGAGAGAGACAGAGAGAGACAGAGAGAGAGAGAGAGATAAATAGAGAGAGAGAGAGACAGAGAGAATTGAGTCCTTAGTCTTGAGGTTTTTCATATGGTGGACTCAGGGAGGATCTCAATAGATTATTCATCAGCTTTCTAGGTATGTCTCCTCAGGGTCATGGTCTTCACTGATTGGCCAGTGCCAGGCTAGGGCATGCAGCTGGTCATGCATTCAGTCATTCAGTCATGCTCTGAAACACAACTGAGGCCTACATGTTTTCTCTACTTTACCAAAACTCTGTCTCTGTGGTCAACAGACCTGAGGCTTTGTTCCTAAGGTTATTATTATTTTTTTAGAATTTATTTATTTATTTTTAGACAGAAGGGAAGGGAAGGAGAAAGACAGGGAGAGAAACATTAATGTGTGGTTGCCTCTCATGTGGCCCCCACTGGGGACCAGGCCTGCAACCCAGGATATGCCCGGACTGGGAATCGAACCGGCGACCCCTTGGTTCGCAGCCCGCGCTCAAACCACTGAGCTACACCAGCCAGGGCCCTAAGATTATTTGATTTGGATCAGAACCTCAATGTCCTGACGTCTTAACGCTTAAGGGAGTGGTCATGCAAAAGCTTGTATGGGAAACACTGTGCCCCTTTCCCTTAAAGAATTTCTAGTCAAGAATCCTTGAGGGGGAATGGTATAGTAGACAGTCAGACAGACAGACATGAGCAGAGTAAGAATGATAAGCCAGGTACGGAAGGTCACCAGAGCGAAAAGGCTGAGGTGCCTAGCAATGGACAATTGGAAGGTGGGACCTGTCCCTGGGGTGACCTTTCCTCCCCTACCATATTGTTGGTCATGCAGTTTAGACCTTCTGATATTTCAGAATGCTGACCATGTGGTGTGGACCTTCCCCTGACCTTTTCTCCCCTGTACTGTTGCTATTCATGTGGTAGATCCCCTTAGAGGGGGAGCAAGGAGGCCAGAGAACAACCTCATCTGACTCCTGAAAAATACAAACATTTAGATTCAAATTATTTAGCCACATAGAGCTTATTAAAAATATACCTAAAACATGATTTAAAAGTAGCACTTTGATGAAGCTAAGATATATAAAATATATTCTAAAGAGATACTAATCAAAAAATAATAGCTACAATATTATAAAAAATGATTTTCATGAAAAAATATTGTTATAAAAGGGCCTTACATTATTATAAAAGGAACATGTCACCAGAAAGAGTCAAAGTATTCTAAACTTTGATGTATGCAAAATTCAAATTATTAGATTAAATTATATAAAACTGCAATTTCTTAGGCTATAAAATGATCACCTACTCAGTCTATATATGAGGAAAATACTAGCAAAATTACCAAAATTGATAAATTTAAATTATAATATATTTTAACAAACTTCTTTATATCAAGCAAAATTTATTAAGTATACATTGCAGGACTAAATAATATAATAGTCTTGATGTTTCAAGTATGCATGGGGTAGCATAAAAAAGTTACTATAGTAGCAACCCAAGTGCTAGATTGATCAAGTACAAGAAAGAAGGATCAAAAAGAGCAAAGATTTTCATAATATAGATCACCATCAAATAAAATTGAAAATCAGTAAGGAAACAAGAACATTCTTCCCCTTGCCTTTCCAAATAAGTTTGAAAATTTTAAAATGCCCATCTAAATAATTCATAGATGGGAGAAGAAATTGTAAGGGAAATCATAAAAAAATTAAAACTGAAAATTTACAATGAGAAGTATGTATATCAACTTTGTTTACTACTTATTGATTCTTTTTTTTACAATAAACTATTCATGACCACTGTAAGCGTCCTAAAAAATGGTTAGATTCTTTCCAGACATTCTCGCTGTTCACCTTATTGTTGCTGATTCTAAACTTGTGCTGTCCAGCACGGCCACCGCTGGCTAACTGTGACCATTGAGCACCTGTAATGTGGCAGCTTGAACTGAGCTGTGATGCCACTGTAAGTCACACATTAGATTTTAAATACTAAGTATGAAGAAAATGAAACATATTTCATTAATAATTCTTCCCTTAAATTATATTTTGAAATGATCATTTAGATTTCTTGAGTTAAATAACATATACAGTATTATCAAAATTAATTTCACCTATTATTTTTATATTTTTAATGTGGCAACTAGAATATATAAAATCACATATGTGATTGACATTATGTTTCCCCTGAGTAATGCTGTTCTAGACTGTTCTCTGGCATCTTAAGTGAAAGAGCTGTTCAGTGATAGAGCAGTTTGCCGAGCAGGCGAGAGGCTGAGACTTAAAGCAGCTCTGGCAAGGAGACAGTTTCCTTGCTTTATTGCTTTTTCAGGCTGAAGAGATAGGGACTGGGTTGTTTTTTTTTTTTTTTTTTTTTTTCAGGCCTTTTGTCATATGAGGGGTTATCCACTGTGTTAGGAAGAATCCCTGCCATAACTTTTTGCGTGACAGGGTCCGTGGGACCTCTGTCCCTCCTCACACTCGGTTATGACCGAAGGGCGAGTACGAGGACCGCCCCTCATCCGCTCTACTGTCTGCCTTTCCCTCCAGTCGCCATCCTTCCAAATTACGGAGTTTGAGTGAGGTCCAGATATGGTCTATTATTTTCTAAATATCATGTGATTTTCTCAGAGAGGAATTTTGAGGTGCTTTTTTTGGATCTTCTTTTGTTCCAATCCCATCTGCACGACATGTAACATGAATAACTCTGCTTCTGAGATGTGAATGACTCTGTCTCTTAAATTCCAGTCTGATACCATTTGACAGTTATTAAAATTCTTCTTGGCATTTAACTAATGGTCAGAAAAATAATGTGAATGGCATAATCGATCAGTAACTTTAGCAAAATGTGACTCTTTATTCAAGTTATTTTAAGGCAATGGTTCTCAAGTGGAGACAATTTTACCTCCTGAGGACATTGGGCAATGCCTGAAGACATTTTTGGTTGTTATGCTTTCAAGGGGCAGAGAGTGCTGCTAGTGCCCGGCAGAGAGTGGCCAGGGATGCCACCGAACGTCCTACAGGGCACAGGAGCACCTCACGTGACAGAATTATAGAATTATCCAGCTCAGAAATTGCAACAGTGCTCAAATTGAGGAAACCCAAATAAGGCAATCTGATTTTTCAAAAAGCACATATACAATTGTTACATAAATGTACACGTATAGATAATTATTTAATATAAACTTATATTGAAGTATAATACATAAACTGAGAAGTGAAAAAGTCTTACTTGTACATCTTAATACATTTCCACAAAGGTAGCATATCTGCGTAACAAGCAGCCAGCTCAGGAAGTAGAGCATCACCAATTCCCAAGAAGCCCTCCCATGCCCTAACCCAGTCACCGCTTCTCACTGTAGAGAACCGCTATTATTAATCCTAATGCCACAGATTCCATTTGCCTATTCTTAAATTTTACAGTGAATCATAGAATATGAACTTTTTGTGTCTTTCTTTCTTTTCTACAACTTTACATTTCTAGGATTCATCTTTGTTCCTTTGTAGCAGTAGTTTGTTCATTCTTATTGTTATCCAAGACTTCCTTTATTATTCATTCAACTATTGAAGATCATGTGAATGGTTTTCAGGTTTTGGTTATTAAAAATAGTGCTCTGAAATTATTATATCTGTAGCATCATGAAAATAGGAACATAGTTTGGGGGACATATTTCTAGGGGTGGAACTTCTAGATGTAGCGTATACAAATGTCCAGCCTATGCCATGATTGCTGAACAGATCCCCAAAGTGCTTCTGTCAATTTACACTCGCACTAGCTGTGTACGGACCTTACACAACTTGTTTTTAAAGATCTAGTCCAGGTGTTTAATGCATGCGTGCATGTATGTACAAACGTATGTATGTGTATGTATATGTATGCTTTCCCACGTTGAAAATTCACATGCTGAGTGAGCTCCAAGCTACTCATGAAGGATAAAGAGTGTGGCCTACTTGCACAGCCATCCTTGTCATTAGCTGACTACAATATGTCGGAATGAGTAAGTGCGCTGACCTTGTGGCCCTCAGCAAAGCAGCATCAGGTGTGGAAAATGTGTGTGTCGATAAACCATTTGGAAAAAATGGCTCTTTGAAACTGTTGGTTTGTTCTCACTGCTTTCTTGCAGCCAATTTAGGCAAGCAAAACCAAGCACTGAAACAAAAATAACAGTAAGGTTTTGATATGCTTGCTTTCTGTAAATGTCACCCAAATGTCTGGCCTCTACAGCCGATGCTCTTCTTACTACACAGGGCAGTGTCACTGCACACAGAACTTTCCCCTGCACAGCTCTGTTACCTCACGTTAGAGTCCCTTGGACTGTCGTGTACTTGAACAGAAAACAGTCTTTTGAAATCTTTAGATAAGAAAACCTAGAGAAAATAAAGGTAATAAACATAATAGCAGAATTGATATTATTTTGACTCTTCCAACTATTACTGATGTCATACTTCCTTTGTTAATTTTTTAACTCTGGAACTTTTCCAATTTTGTGTAAATTAGCATCACAATCTTATAGACATGTTTCTATTTATTGAATCCGAGGCCACAGTAATTATACAACAAAGAACAACAGTTTTCATACCAGACTGCCTGCATGCATGTAAATAGTGCTCGCGCCAAGGAGGTAATGAATACAATTTCAGGATCCATGAGATGAATCAATAAATGGAAAAACTAATAACAGACTTCTCATACCTCAAATTATCTAAGTCATAGTTTTTTTTATCTTCTTCTTAAAACCAGCTTGTTAATTTTAGACATGATGTATTAAGTAGTATAAAATAAATCATGGAAAACTCTGAGGCTATCTTTCATGCATGAGAAGGAGTGAATTTTTATTTTTGAAATGATTTGAGTGGTCTCACTATACCATAATGATTGAAATCAACTCCTGTTTTCCAGAAATAACAGTTATGGCCAGGAAGCAGGATAGCATAGTGGTCAAAAGCATTGAATCTGAGGTCTAATTACCTGGTTCAAATATTGGTTCTCAAATTCAGTAGCCTGTGACCCTCATGAAGTTACTTAATCATTCCGAATCTCAGTTTTTTATTCTGCAAAATGGAGAAAATTAATAGCACCTGTTCCATGGGCTTCTGAAAATTGAATGACACCATCCTTCACATGCAGTGAGCCCGGTGCTGAGGACGTGGTGATGGGTGCTACGCGGGCGACTGGTAATCATGCAACTGAGAGAAGGCAGCAGTGTCCTTGGCCCTCCTGCAATGGGGAGTTGCAAATGTGTGCTACAGTCATTCTGTGATTACATTTTCTGAAACCACAGGAAATCAGTGAAGTGGAATAGTGGCTGAAATACTCTAAGTCAATTTGGCCACTTTTTAAATTGGGAACTTACAAAAAGTGGTATGAGAGCCAGTCTCATGAGGCAATGGAGTAGAGTGATTAAGAGATTGAATTGGGAGCCAAACTAAGTCAAATTCGTGTTCTGCCATTTTTACCTTCTGTATGATCTGGGCAAGTCATTTAATCTCTCTTTGGCCCACAAAATGGGCAGAGTTGGGGCATGTGTGTCTAATGCATATGCAAATGAATTATTTTGAAGACATATATCTACATATATGGGGCATTTGGAACAGTGCATGGCACATAGTAACTATTGTTAGGTGTTTGCTATTATTCTTATTTAACTTATCTTATTTGACATTAGGGTAGTTTCTAGAAAGGTCCCTTGCTGACTAGATAGGGAAAAGGAAGTGGTTCCTGAGAAAAGATAGGAAAGTGATTCCACCGCCGGCTAGCTTCTCATTAGAGACTGCTGAAGGGAACATTGAAGAGCTCAGGGTGCTTTGCGCTGAACTTGATGGACACTTGGTCCCAAGCCACTGGAAACACTGACGGAAGTGACAGAACTTGTGAAAAAGGTCGCTTCGAAATTGCCAGCAGTTTTTCTGTTTTGCAGAAAGTTGGGACTTCAAGACAACGTTGGTGCAGATTATTTCTGTACTTTGAGGAAAATCATTGCATTGCATGGGCCTCTCAGTTATGCAAATCTAAATCACAGGGCATAGTTAGAAAAGGAGGCATTTGAGAAGCTGTTGCTGTAAGAAGCTAAACTGTTCCGGGGGATTTCGGAAAAGGTCATCTATGTGGTAAGCAGAATAGCACTTCTGTGGACTGCTTCTTCTAAAAAAATATTTCTTTTCTGAGTATTGGTTTAGATGCTTACAATGTATTTTGAGTCATGCTCAAAGACCAGTTCTGAGAGCTGGTCAGTTTCTGAGACCCTGAGACTTTAAAAAAGATATACAGAAATCCCTTTCAGTTCACTCTGGAGAAAGGACCAGAAAACACTAGTAAATGGGCTAAATTCAAGAGCTAAAGCATTTGTGAAACTGACAATTTAAAAGAGCTATCATCTCTTACTAATTTGGTAGCAGTGGATATAAAAAAGCAACTTCTCCTGCTTGCCCAGATTGGCACCCTTTCCACCTTCCAAGTGTGCAGCACCTATAAAGTGGGGTGACTGTATTCTATGTGATTGTTCATTGAGGCTGAAGGTGAGGACCTGATTCTATGGCAGTGGGGTTTTCCAGTGTCAGTCACCCTCGGACAAAGTAGACTTTGAGACAAGAAATGAATATTGTCTGGCGGACCGAAGGGGATATCTTCATCTCTTTAGGATTTATTTCCTTGTCTCTGAGGAGTCTAGTCAAGTTTAAAACACTTGAGGAGAAAACCGACCTCTCTCACAAGGAGAAAGGAAGACGGAGGCAGCCTTTAAGGAGTGTCACAACCGAGGGCCTCTAGAACAGCCATCTCTAGTAGCTGCTGTGAATTAACCTCCCTGTGTACCTCCCTGTTTACTCCATCTGGGCCTTTAGTCAGGTACTGTGTAAAGTTAGAGCTGTCCCTCAGGTGCAGGTGAGGAAGGAAGAGAAGTCTTGGTTAGGGGTGGCAGAGTCTCATAATAAAGCAGTGGCTCCTGAGGTGGGCAGGCCAGTGCAGGTTGGTCCGAGGGAGCCCCTAAGGTTCAGATTTGTAGGACACGGTTGCTGGGATGTGAGGACTGCCTTGCTGACAGAGCTCGAATTAGAGGTGAGGAGCTGCTTCACACCCAGATGGCAGAGAAGAGAGGCCAAGACTGGAACATGCGGAGAGTTTCGAAATTGGAAAGGGATGTTAAAGAGGATCTGGGCTCTGGCCTACCCACAGGTGGTGGGTTTTAAGAGAACTTGGTGTGAAATTTCATGTGTTCTGGTAGATATTTAGATCATGTTTATTTTCATATTGCCTAGCAAGGGGTGAGGGCAACCCAACCAAAAAAACCCCAACCAATCGGCCAAACAACCGAAAAGACTGATTGCCCAGAGTACCATGAGGACTATTTGATTATGCCTCTATCAGATTGCCACTACCATAGCAACAAGGCAGTGACATTTTTAGCAGTTCTTTTCAAGTATAGTTTGTACAGTAAATGAGTTGTTCAGCTTCTAGTCAACTAACTGAAGAATGGACACATTCATAATTTGCACATAACAGCCAGGGAGATCCAGATTTCTGAGGTTTTCAAGTAGGTCTTAATGAACTATTTCTGTTGAAAGTTTTTGTAAGAGAAGAAGTTTCAGTCATGGGTCTGGAATTTGAAAAGGCTAACGCATACACTAGAATTTTTTTGATTTATATTTTTTCTGTTATTTTTACTCTGTTTTCACTTTTTAATGTGCAGTCTCTTTTATAATACTCTTACCTTCTCTAATTTAAGGCTTTTACATTCCAGAGACAAATGCTCTTAAGGGGAAAATCTTGTTAGTGAAATCCTTTTGCAAGCATTTTTATGCCTGCTATTACTTACTCAAAGGCAAGATTCCTGGGTGGCATACTTCCTAATACACTTCTTACTCTCTCCTTCTGATATTCCTTCTCAGTGCCTCCTCTACGCTTCCTGAACCCTCACCCACTACACCAATGTACACATCAAGTCTTTTGCTATTTTCCTTTTGATGATTGGGGCTTTTGTAATTGAGCTGGAATTACAGAACTGAGTTTTCTTTTTAATGAGCTAAGGCACAGGTGGCAAACACCAGGCCCACAGGCCGAATCTGGCCCTCCACCTTCTTTATCAGGCCCGGCACCTTGTTTCTACTCAGTGGCAGTGCCAAGCTCCTTGCCCCTGGTTAAGGAGTAGTTACATGTATACAGCCCGAAAATTACATTCGGCCCTTTGAAGACAACCACAAGGCTGATGTGGCCCCCAGTGACAATGAGTTTGACACGCCTGAGCTGTGTCAAGGCTTTGGTTTGGAGGTAGAATATCAAAATTATTTGTTAAAATAAAATTTGGTGCCTCCATAAAATTTCATGATACATTTGCACCCGTGCCTTCTATTTCCCACTTGCAGCTAGGACATTCCTAAATGTTTTCAAATTGAGGAAGGTAGTAGCATGAAGAACCTGCTTGAAAACATTACTGTTATACATACATTAACATAATGTCTTCACCCTGTGGCTCTGTGGTGATAGGGAAACAGAAACCTAACAGCTGATCGAATTAGAATGTAAAGCATTAGGTTTTATAGAGAAGGATGGGCTTTACTTGTGGCTAATTAACATGAAGTCTTCAGTAGCATGACTCTTTTCTCAACACAGATAGTTTTTCACTTACGATTCATAATCAATATGCTACAGTATAGAAATAGACTCTCTAGAGGGCAGCATGCACATTAAACCACCAATCTGAGCAAGCCAGGTTTGCCACGGAGCCTGTGCCCTTCAGCATCCAGGGTCCAGTAAGCATGGAGGCTGACACACTAAACCGCAAGTAATAACACGGTCACTCCCGCGGAGCAAATAGGTCAGGACTGCGGGATGGATCTTCAGAGACTAGCTACACCCTCATTCCAGGCACATAATCTCCTACAGTCTCACATCTTGCCTGGGGTCCTAACACGGGTCTTTAGTCTTTAGGATTTTTCAGCAACGTGTGTCTTTCTTCCTGTTTATTTTCTCGAGGATGCAGAGCTCCGTGTTTCCTTGTTTCCCAGGCCCTCTCTGAGCAACCTCTCTGTCTTCCTAGGGCATGGAAGGGCCACTCTGCCAGTAAAGCAGATCGTTTTAACTAGGTTTAATTGTTTTTTAAATAAATTCTGGAGGATTGGGGAAAGCAATAGCTGAAGAAGCACAAGCTTTGTTTAGAGCAGAATCTATGGAACTGGTGTGGCTATTCACATAAAAATGGATGCTCTTCTGCTCCCTCCCTCCCTCAAGTAGAGTAGGAGACTGCCTTCTGTGTGGGGGAAACCCACCCCCAACACGCACACACAGAAACACCTGTTTCCTCTTCCAGGTCAAACTGGAATATAGTGACCACTTTGAGAGAAATTATAGCTTAAACAGGCTCTGCATTTGCAATCGATTAGAATTTAAGCATTTGATGTATTTAAGCTTGCTTCACTTATTCAGCACAACCCGAAAACCCTTAGATTGTGGTGTTTGTGCTGCCTATGAAGAGTGGAGAGATCATTCACAGCTGAATGAAGAGAAGCAAAGCAAGGATGTACAAGGAGTTCCAGGCTGATGGAAATGCCAGTTTGCACGATAGGTGTAGGAAGAAATTTCTTTTCCTCTGCAAATTACTTCAGAGGAAGTGCAATTTACCCTCCTGTTGCAAACTTGGCTCTCTGTTTACCAAATATGAAAAACATTGAATAAGCAGAATTAATCTGAGCATCAAGGTTCTCCATCTAAGTAGTTTTACCAATGAAATTAGTATTTGTCTACAGCTATAAAATATTGGGCCATTTGGAGCAGATGCCTTATTTATCCTATGGCCTTATTACATTTTTTTTTGCATTCCAGCCATGATAACAGCCCTGATGAAGAAGGCCAAGGGTCAAGTTGTATTCTAGGGACTAAAAATTTAAGTTGAAAACATATACTTTACAAAAGCTCTCTTTTGTTTGGTGTGCAGGCAAAGGTAGGAGGTGAATGGCCCACGTATGTGCCCTGAATAGACCATGGCTTTCTGAACTTGAATGGATCTCCTTGTCACCTCAACTCTGCTAGCACTGATATTCTGCGTTTGAAAGAAATTAGGTCTACAGGGAAATCAAGCTTCCAAACTTCACAGAAATGAAATGTTTAATACTGTGCTTTTCCCCATATTCCCTATACATTTCTCTGAGAACATGTGAGACAAGTTTTAAAATTGATGAAGATGTTGGGATTATTATCATTATTTGGAGGCATGGAAGCAATAGAATAAGCTAGAAATAATTTGAAGAAATAGCAATATGGGTAATTGTTGGAGTTGGCAACCAATAAATAGTAACCCCTCCCCATGTATTTAATATTTATTTGAGAAAAATGTGCAAGAGTCAGACAAACAAATACGAAAATACAAGCTTCTTGATATTAGACTTAAATTTTAAAAGGTGATTTGAAAATATGACTATTAATAAGGCTTCTTTATACATTTATCTCAGAATTAAATAACTCACCAAGTCATACTCAGAACCTCTGGCTTTCCTATTCCTCTTCCTACCTCATCTCCCAAGGCTAGGAATTCTAAGACGGATTACCCAAATCTAGAGTTTGAAGGCCAAGGCCATGTGTTTGCAGACCCTTCTCCTAATCTTACC
>PVJI01005280.1:10397-98229 GCA_004026765.1 Micronycteris hirsuta | reverse complement strand
GTAGCTTTCGCGGTGAGGGCTGGTGGTGAAGGTGGCAGTAACAGTTCCGCCCAGGACCAGAGCGTCTGCCTTTCTGTTTCCATCTGCGTGTGAGGGGGCGTGTGGGTTTTTGGGGTGCGAGGATGGCTGGCAGAGTTTTCTGTGTCAGGCCTTGTCAAGCTGTCTCTCCCCACCACCCCCAACCACCTCCATCAGGCCTCTTTGAACTCCCCCCTTTGATTTCAGCCTTTAGATCTCTGTAACCCTGCCCGGACGCTCCTGCTGTCAGAGGAGCTGCTGCTGTATGAGGGGAGGAACAAGGCTGCCGAGGTAAGGCTGGCGCACGGCGCTCCCGGGTGGGCTGTCCTGGTGGGCTTCGTGGGCCGTCCTCTGGGCCCCCAACTCGTCTCTCTTCCCGATGGTCTTAGAATTGTACGACCTCGGGGTAGAGAAAGCCTGAAAAGGCTTCCATCCCGCTCCGTGCCTTCCTTACCACACGGTGACCCAACTTGTTCTTGTACATTTCCAGCAACAAGGAACTCACTACCTCTCAAAGCTGTTTAGTCCATCTTTGATGGTCAGAAAGGTTTCCCAGCCCCTAAAGACATCCCATTGTTTGTTCCAACTTCCTCTAAGGAGCGGAGCTGCGATGAATGACTTTGTAGTTGAGAAGATGAAAGCTGTTAGCCAAAGAGAATTTTTAGAAGAACATCGGTTATGCAGGTTTTATGGGTCTGTATTAACCCAGATCCTCTTCTAAGGGGATAAGTCCTTGATTTCTCCTGGGCTTTAGCTCAGCCAGTGGAGGCCCGGGTGTGGAGATCATGCCTCTTTTGCGGAGCTGGCCTCTGCTGATGTCTGACCCATGGAATTTGACTCACCCACCAATCCCCAGAGCTGGCTACATTCCAGCTCAGTCCCATGAGCGTAAACCTGCTTAGGCACAGAAGCTGGAGCCCTGGGATCTTCAAGGCTACCTGAAGGCCTTGAAGAGAGGGTAAGGGGCTTGCTACAGATCAGGCCCTGAGACAGCGCTGGCAGCCTGGCTGGCTGGGTTGAGTGACAGCTTGGGGTGGTGTGGAAAGATCAGGAAACTTGAAGGCAGGAAGCATATAGCCAGCTCCTGCTCTGCTGCTGGCTCACTCATGACTTCTTCTTCCTCAGTTGTCTCATCTGAACGGTGTATGTGTGTATTTGAGGCAGCCGATCTCTAAGGGCCTCTCAGCCCCAGCATTCTGGGACATTATGTGTAATTGTGGCTAAAGCAGGAGGCTGCTCCTGTTTTGTTTTTGAACAAGCAGATCAGAACTCATATGTTCCAATGAGCATCATCTCTTTCAAAGGAACTCCCTGGGGAGACCTCATGCTTTTTATTTCTACCACCCTGACATTGTTCACTACATTCCCAGACCTCTTCTTGGGGAACTTTCTTAAGAATCTTGGCGTATCTTCTGAGTTGCCTTGATGGGAGTAAAATTTTATCTATCGAGGGGGATTTGAATGTTAGGATTAAGAATCACTTGGAACTGTGCTTGGTAATGAGGGTGTGGTGGAGCTAAGTCAGGTGGCCAACAGTCAGAAAGTGAGATGGGGCTGCAAATTCACGAGATTCCAGACAAGGCACTTAGAAATGGCAGCCACCCTGAAATACATGCGTACGTCTAAATTCGCTCTTGTGTTTGTCCACTCACCATTAAGTCTGCAAACTCTGAGCTGCACACATGTTTCAGGTACCAGATCTCAGCACCTCCAGGAGAGGCACAGCTGTCCCCACTGTATGGATGAGGAAACTGAGGTGCCAGTGAGATGAACTGAGACCTGAGGGGCTCTAGGCTCACAAGGGGTGGAGCCAGGATTAGCTCTGGGATCTCAGGTTCAGTGGTGCTTCCCATGATCCCGTGCTGCCTCTGGCTTGTTTGTTTAAAAACGAACTCACCAACACAAGCTGAAGCCATCACCTGATTATGGTCTGGCCACAAACTCTTTGCTCATGGGTCTTTGGAGCCCCAGAACTAAGAGGACCCTCTTTGAAGACTGAAAGAAGTGATCTGAAGACAAGTAAAAATAAACATCTGTGTTGCTTAAACTACGCTAGGAAGCAAATACAAGCATCTTGGTATCCTGCCATGTTATTCAAGCTGGAAATATAAACCAGTGCAGGAGGGGCTTGAGTAAGTCTGTAGAACCACAGCATTGCTTGTTCTTCAGGAGACGTTTCTTCTGATTGCTTCCCTGTAACTTCTAGCTGATGGTTTTCCAGTGAGTAGTGCATCTGCCGAGGCCGTCCGTCCCTCCAAACACGGGTTTTGTTAACGGAGAGTGCTAAATGTAGAAAGTTTTCCCTTATACTCAACAGGAATCTTTATTCCGGGAACGTTCCCCTGTGGGTCTTGGTCTCTGCTCTGAGCATGAGTTTGCTGAGGTCTGTGAGCTGATCCAGACCCACAGCATGAACTGCCCTCATCACAACCCCTCCCGGAAGTCACAGACTTCATTAATGCGCCCTGGGATCAAATCAGCATAATTGAGTAGCCTGATTTATACACTCAAACAATAGGTACCAAGTGTCTGTAGTGTAGCCAGGCCCTGTGCTAGCGCTTCCAGGAATACTCCGGGGCCCAAGACAGACACACCCTCAGTTTACACACTGACTCACTGAGTTTACCATTAACTAAGGCACCAAGGTCTGTTCTGCAAACCCTGCCCTTAGGCCAGATTCCTGGAGTAAACTTGGTTAGGGCTACTTGGGAGATGTGACCCTCCAAGTTACAAGGATTCCCTAACCAAACAACTCCTCAATCCTTGACCCTTTGGGAAAACAGATGTGTCCTTGGAGCAAGCGTGGAGAAGACACTTGGCAGGCAGCAGGTAACAGGGCCGTGCAGGTGGGCATCACTCCACTGTGGGCGGCTGTGGCTCCCGCTGGAGCGGAGGCCGCAGGATGCTGGTGAGATGGCAGAGGGGCCATCTGCCTCCTCTGGCGCACTTGCCACTCGCCCTGCCTTCAGCCGTGTGCCAGCTCTGTCCTTTCCATGACCCGACTTTGGGGAAATTCTTCGTTCATACCATAATCACTTCCTGTCTAGACCACATTTCCAGCTCTGGGAAGCAGGGCCAGAGCAGCAGCCCAGGGCTTTTTGCACCTTGCCCTTGGGCACTTAGCATCTGCCCAGTCCTTTCTGGGCCTGGGCCATCTTTTGATTTTGTAGGCTCCTAACTTCTCCAGCCCTTCCCCTGCCAGCTTCCCAGTGGGTCCGCAGGGGACGGCGAGGCTCCCCTTGAGTGGGTCGGGGAGACTGAGGGCTGCCTGTGTTGGGCGGGTTTAGAGCCTTCTCCTTTTCTCTGTTTGAACTTAGAAGACCTCGCCTCGGACAACCAGCCCCCCAAATCCTTCTGAACTCTCAGATCATTTTTCTCCCCCTCTCTTAACTTTATTTATTTGTTGGTCTTTTTTGCTCCTCTTTTCTGGTTCCTGCTTGGGTTTTTTCACATTCAGGGATAGGACAACTACAGGTACTGAATATATTGCTGCCTCTCCGTGTAGTGACCACTTTGGGGTCAGCCGTACCTGGGCAATGGTTCCCGGCTGTGCTATCTTAGACAGGTCACTTAACCTCTCTGCGGGGCAGGGCCCTCATCTACATAACTGAGGGCAATGGTGCTCTTTACAAGTGAGGATCCACGGAGCAGGAAATAAGTGCTCAACAAATGGAGGCTCTCATTGGCCTGTGTTAGGCCAGGGCTGTGGTGGGAAGGGGGTCGGATGGCATCATCACCAGGGTCCCTTCCGGCCCAGGGTTCCAGAGCTCTCGTGTTTGGCCCCGTCAGAGGAGCCAGAGCTCCTGAGAGCCTCTTTCCCGCAGACGCCTCCTGTTGTCTCTGTGGCCAGATTCCCTCACCCCTCTGTGTTTCTGCCATGCTCAAGAAGCCAAGGGGTCCTCTGAAAAATATTTAGATGCTTTTTTAAATTACAAAAGTAACAGATTATCATTGCAAAATAATTCAAATTAAGCAGGCATGTATGAAGTAAAATCCATTCCCCAGAGTGAAGAGTATGGTATCTTAGACATTTAAAAAATATTAAATATAGACAGAGTTATAGTTTTATTTCACAAAATTGGATTATATTCTTGGTAGTTTTGCACATTGCACTATTTTGACTTTAGGCATTTATGATTTTTTTTACCCTTGTTTATTCTATTTTTTTTTACTTCATCCCCACTGCCATTAATTAGTTTATATACTAAATTAAATTTATTGGGGTGACCCTGGTTATAAGATTATGTACGTCATGCATCATGTGCTCACCACCCAAAGTCCGGTCTCCTTCCATCCCCGTGTATTTGAGTTCCTTTACTCTTCGGCATCAGTGCAGGTACTTTTCTTAAACAAAAATATTGTTGCCCTGGCTGGTGTAGCTCAGTGGATTGAGCGCGGGCTGGGAACCAAAGGGTCCCGGTTCGATTCCCAGTCAGGGCACATGCCTAGGTTGCAGGCCAGGTCCCTGTGAGGGCCATGTGAGGAGCAACCATACATTGCTGTTTCTCTCCCTCTCTGTCTCCCTCCCTTCCCCTCTCTCTAAAAATAAATAAAAATAAAATCTTAAAAAAAAAATATTGCTGAGAACATCCATGCAGGTTCATATTCATATAGCCTTGTGAGGATTTCTGTAGGGTGATCTCAGAAGTAGAGTTTTTAGGTCATCTTCAACAGCCCGATCGCTAAATGTCAACATAATGGCTTTGTAAACTTCAGCGACAGTCCACACACGCACACGCACCGTGGCCCTCAGCGTGCCTGCCAACCCCTGCTGGCTGGCTCTTCTTACTTCAGAAGAGATGAAGTATCAGATTTTGACACCTCAAAGGGAAGTTCACATGATTAATCATATTTTGTTTTCTTCGGAGAATCTAAACTTGGATTTTTATTGCTCTTGACTAAAGGCCACTGCAGAATTTACAAAGCAAAGAACAGTGTGATCTTTAGTGGCGTTAGGATCAAGTCGATTTTTGCAGCACAAAAATATGCTGAGCATGCCTGTTGGTTTACCTATAATGTCTAAAAATAGCTTTCTCCTTTATTTTTGGAGCAGCTAGTGCATAAAAGAGATAAAAGTTATGCACATGCCTGTGTTACTGCAGTTAAAATCACTGCAAGCAGTTTGGTAACTGTCGTGCATGTAACAGGAGGCTTCTCTTCACCGTCTGCGCGGGGCTTGTGAAAGGAGCCTGTGAGGGAGCTGGGCAGGGACTCTCTCCATTGGTACAGACAAGAAAACTTGGGAGACTTAACCAAGTTTTCGTGGCTATGTAGAGGGATAGAGCCTCGTGACTTCTGAGCCCAAGCCCAGGGCTCTTTCGGCCAGATGGTTAGAGGAGAGTACAAGCAGATGCGGGACATCCTGCCGCTCAAGCGTGGCTCCAAGCCAAGGAGATTCCAGGGCTTTGGGCCAGAGCTGTGCGCCTGTGAGGTGTCAGGCTGTGGAGAGAGCTTGCAGGGGGGCCATCTGCCATGGAGGGTGAGGGTCCTTCCTTGTGTGGTTTAGTTTTACCTACTGTGAGGAGAGGAGCTGTTGAAAACTGTAGGGCAAAAGTTGCTTTTGTCTCCAGGCAGGTCTCTGCCTTTGGTTGAGGGCACACTGAGTCTGCTCCGGGTTCTGCCTAAGATGACGAGGACTCCTTTCCCGGACTTTTGGGGAGGTTGTGGCTCCTGACCTCTGGGACAGCTGAGGAGCCCATTCTGTACGCTCTCGCCTGATGCAGGTGACACTGTTTGCCTATTCGGACCTGCTGCTCTTTACCAAGGAGGACGAGCCGGGCCGCTGCAACGTCCTGAGGAACCCCCTCTACCTCCAGAGTGTGAAGCTGCAGGAAGGTAAGTTTGTGCGCAAGGGGTCCTGGGCCCCCTCCACTTGTTCTGAGTTCAATGTTCCAGGCGGCCTGGGCGCACTCAGTTTGTGTCCGGCCGCTCTGGTGCTGGAGCTGGCAGCTGTCCGGGGGCACTTGAGCATGCGTGGTCAGGCCCTGCCCCAGAGCTGTGGGCTCTCAGACACTGTGGTATTCCGTTCTAGGCTGGCAAGCCTCCCTACACACCCCAGCCTTTGCTGGGAGGTTTCTGCTCTGGAGGTCTTTAGGGAGGCTATGGAGTGAGGTGGGGAGAGCTTTGGACTTAGACCTGTGTTCAGATCTTGGCCCTGCCCCTCACTACCCATATGGCCTTGGGCAAGTTACTCAACCTCTCTGAGCCTGTCTCCGCATGTGTGAATGTGGGATACCATAGTGTTCCAGAAGCTTGTTGTGAAGATTAAATTAGGTCATGTATGCAAAGTACCTGACCCACACCAGGTGCCCAATACGTGCCCGTTGCCACCACACTCACCACATATCCGGCACAAGAGACCACTGCTCCTTCTCCGCTCGGTTACTTTAGTGCTTTGGCCAGCGCCCCAGGAAGCTGGAGCACATGTGGCTGGGGGCTGGCAGGCAGGAGCACGTGGGAGCGTGGAGTGACCCTCTACCCCAAACTTTCCATCGGGCCCTCCTCCGCTCTGGAGCGGAAAGTCAGCTGGGAGTATCTGCGAGCGGTTTGGTTTGGCGCCTGAGGTCTCCGCTGAAAGGGGCTTGATTTCCTCTCCCAGATTATGAAAACAACAACAGACCTGTTTGAGCAGGGTGACAGGGGCCGGGAGGAAAATATTACCCAGCGAAAGAATTCTGTTTTGACGAATTTTGCTCCAGGAAAACTTCCTGCCTGTTTGCAAACCCGACCTGTATGCTCAGCCCCTGCTGGCCTCCCCCTCAGACACCAGGCAGTGTGAGAACCTCCACTTTCGCCACCCCACAGGAAGTCACTTACAACTTCTTCTCTGCCTCTGGCTTTCCCCTGCTCACGGAGGGGGAGAAGCAAGGTACCTCACTCAGAGGCCAGCAGGGCGCCCCCCAATACCCACCATCCCGCCCAAGGTCAGTGGTGAGGAGCAGCCCTCAGAACAAGCTGAGCCTGGAGTTGCAGGGAGCTCCCGTGGGAGGAACGCAGGTGGGAGCTACTGCCCTTGGGTTTCCGCTGCTCTGCCCTTTCCTCCTTCCCTCTGACCAGCTCCCCGTACGTGCCCGTTGTCGAGCCCTTCCCACCACTGGCATGCATGTGTACACACAAGCACGCACTGTACACTCTTCCTCTGTGCATCTGCCCATCCCCAGCTCAGACAGTCTGGGACCCAGTGAGCTGTGAGGAGTACCCGGGGGGCAGTGCTTGGCAACCTGGGCAGATTGACTGGAGAACTGGACTCTTAATGGAGGGTAGTGCTCACCCTCCCACTAAAAGGAGGGAAGGCAAAGAAGGGGGCTTGGGTAGGGGCTGTGATGAGAGTGGCAAGGGCAGTGGAAGAGCTCGGGGTAGCGGCTGGGAGTTTGGGGTCTGGGCTCAGCTTTGCTGCTAACATGCTGTGTGACTCTAGCTGGATTGTTCCCTTTTCTGGGCTTCTTGGGCCAGTCCTTAGTGTTCCCTCCCAGCCCTGTGTCCCCAAACAGACCCTGAGGTAGCCGTGAGAAGCTGGACAGTGCCAATATGTCCAGTTTCCACCCCTCGGGGAGCGGGGCCCGACTGGAAATTGGTTGGATCTTCCCCTCCTGGAGCCCGCAGACCCAAGATTTGAAGTTGGAGGCAGGGTGTGCTCCATCCTCCATTGGGTGGTGGGTGGCCGTGGTGGGTGCTGTGGGGCCTTGAGATGCTGCAGAGATACTTCCCAGACGCTGGGCCCCTGTGAGCTACCGTCTTGTGCAGGCATGGCTTCCTCAGGCTGGGGACCACATCCTCTCCCTGCAGATGGCAAGCCACGGGTGGCCAAGGCCAGCACTCCTTGCCAGAGACAGCCATGCTATTAGAGCCCGTTGGGTTGGCATGGGAGCAGGGCGTGTGTGCGCGCGCATGCCCATGTGTGTGCACATGCCTGTACAGACCCTGCCGGGCAGATGGCTTGGTGCAGGCAAATTGCCTGCCCTTCTCCAGCAATGTCAGTGAGCAAACACAGTGAATATGGCTCTCCAGAGAGCCCATGAGTGGAGAGCGAAGGAAATGGTTCCATGACATCGAGCACTCAAGGTGCACATTCCATTGCTTAGATTTCTTTCCAGGCATTGGTGGAGCCCTCGCCTCCTCCCCAGCACCCTCCTCCCCTGAGACAGCCCTGTGGGTCCTGGGGTTTGCAGAACTCCAGTGACCCCTTCTCCTGCAGTCCACGCCCGATTTCCTGCCTGCCTCCCTTGTGCCCCCAGGGACCTACTGCCCCCGGCAAAGGCCTGAGTGAGGCTTTTAAGAGATGCATTTGGAGCTCAGCTGGAGCTTCTGTTGGCCAAATGGTCTCTGATTAATATTGCTCATGCTCCTAGGTCTTTTGTTTCAACATGTGTGAAGAGTTCAATTTGGGGCAAAGGAGATGGTAAACAAGGAACCCACTCAGCCTTTCCCGGGGCCTGGGACTGGTGAGAGTTGTTCCCTGGCTGGGGAGAATCTGCGCCACCCAGGGGCCAAGGAGTGCCTCAGGTGACCTGTCTGAAGGGCACTCCCAGGGTCTATCATGGGGCCCAGAACATCGTGGGTGCTCAAGGGATGTTTGTTGGGTGAGTGAATGAATGAATGAAAGGAGGCCAGAAACACTGCCTCAGCTTGGTGGCCGGGAGCGCCCTCCTCGCCCAGGGCTCCAGGCGGGTGGCTGCTTAAACCTCGCCTGCCCTCCTCCTGCCCAGCTGCCCCGACGCTGCAGCGGGCCGCATGGCAGTGTAATGGGAACGGGCGGAGAGCCGGCACTAACAATCGGGACATCTCCGGTCAGCCAGGGCCATTGTGGCCTCTTCCTGCCTCTGCCGCCCACTGACTTTGCGGCTCTTTGTGTTTCTGCCTCCCAGGCAGCCAGCTTCCCGCCCACAGTGTGTCTTCCTGGCCTGCTCTGGTCTCTCAAGATGGCCTGGAAATGTCTAGCTGATTCTTGGGCTGTTCATCCACCCTGCCGACCCAGGTGCCCCGTCTTAGAAACTCAGCTGCTGAGGTCCCCGCCACCGGCATGCCTGGAGCTCAGTGTGGTGGGTCGCTATTCTCCGAGAACATCCTCAGGGCCCACCTCAGTGCTGGCCATCAGGGCGAGTGGAGGGAGGGAAAGTTCTCCACTTCTGGAGCACGTGGCCCAGGGGAATGACAGAAATAGACTGGTTTGGGGGCAGAAGTGTGAAGTAGTGGTCAGAACACAGGCTTTGGAGGCAGGTAGGCCTGGGCTCACATGTCAGCTCTCACTTTCTTATTGTGTGCCTAGTAGAAGTTGTTTTCCCTCCCTGGCCTCAGTTTCTGCATCTGGAAAATGGAGACAGTAACCCTCTGGCTTGTCTTACAGGGTAGAGAGGCCTTGGTGAATGGCTGAGTTTGGGATCTCAGTTCAGCCTTGAGAGGACTTTGGGAAAATGACAGACGGGTCAGACCTGGGTGGGGAAGCCCTTCTGAGCCCTACTCAGCCCATGACTGGGGATTCCCCCTAGGTGGACCCACAGTTTCATTGGTGGGAAGCAAGACCCACCCAAAAACCAAATGGCTCCTTGTTACATTTCATAATGGCAAAAGCGTTTGGAGTGTTCGATACCCAAACGTGCCTGTCCCTTTTCCCTTACACAGTCGCCATGTCCACACTCAGGAGGGTTCAGAGCTCAATCTCGTGTTTCAGGAGGGTTTCTGGTGGGGCCGAGCCCCTCTCCTCGATCAGCCCCTCTCCGCCTGACAGCCTGCTCTTCCACAGCCGCGCCTCCTTCCTGGCGCCCTTGGCTGCAGAGGCTCTGAGCCATGCTGAGCACTGCCCCCATTCTGTCTCTCCCCTAGAGCGCCGCCAGTGCAAGGCCAGGACGGGGGCAGACATCAGTGCACGTTTGGGGTCATGCAGGAGGGTGGAGGGCATGCCACAGCACAGAGGTATTGTCAGGGCAGTCGTTGGCTGTCCCTCATTATGGGAACGCATTTCCCCAACCTCAGCCTCCTGTCTCCCTGAGGCTCCTGTGTCCTTGGCTTTCCCCTCCCTTCTAGATAGAATCTTCTCTTTTCTCACTGCCAGCTTCTAAATCCCAAATTTCTGTTACTTTCTCTCTGAGATTTTTTTGTTTCTCTCTTGGCACTAAGGTCGGCTTGTGGAAAGTCAAGGAAACATCCCACTGTGTTTTCTTAAACAAAAGAAACCAACTCCTTTTGTTTCCACCCTCAGCAGCGCAAAGAAGTGGCAGAAGCTTTGAAATGATGGGGTCTTTAAACATGCCGGATTCATCCCAAGTCCAAAGTGAACCCCGTTTACTCATGGGATTTTCTTTATCTGGCTCTGTTTGGCGCCCCTGGCCCAAGGGATGGTTTTGCCCAGCAACTGCCCGCTGGCTTGCTCTGAGGGGGCCTGGCCTTCACTCACTGCTTTTCTTAGGAGTAGGCTTGTCCCACTGTCTCTGTTTATACCTTGCAAAGTGCAAAGGTACGAACCTTTACTTTGCCACACAATTTGTAATCTCTTTGACATCTTCTTTGATTCGGGTGCATGTGGAGGGGTCGGCACTGGGCTGGTTCCTTGGAGGGGGCAGAGGCATTTGAGAGGGAGTGTGTAGTGGTTTGGAGCGTGGGCTCTAGAGCCAGGCTTCCTGGGTGGAAGCCTTGGTTCTTTCCCTTCCTACCTAGGACTTGTTACTCAAGCCATTTGTGCCTCAGCTTTCTCACATGAATCACGGATGGTAATAACCCCTTCCTGTCAACCTTGGGAGGGTTGAGCTCATACAGGTAGAGCATTTGGTACAGTGGTTGGCACGCAGCACCGTGGTGCTCTCAAGTTCTATGACGCTTTAAGTGTTTGCTGTTATACGATGTGCAGTGTGGTTGCTTCCCTCAGAAGTGACAACCCGCCTGGTGAGGTCTATTGCTTGAAGTATGGGAAGTCACTGAGCGTCCCCGGTCTGTGCCCGGACGGTTGCCCGGTGAGGAGCAGGCCACGCAGGCAGGGGAGGTGTCCTAGAGGAGGGCGGGGCTTCTCCTCTGCACTGGCTCTCCCTTAGCACTACTTGTGCCTCTCCACCTCCACGCCTTTGCCTGCTGTTCCCGCCTCCTGGCAGCCCCTTCTTCTTATCTTGAATTCAAGCTCAAAAGGATCCTCCACCAGAAACCTCCCCCAACAACTGGGGGTCATCTCTTAGCCCTTGTGCTTCAAAAGCACTCTGACCGAGTCATCTGCTGCCTTCAGGTGGGGATGCCACCTTAGCTCCTTTGCCAGAGGGGTAGGGGGCAGCCAACAGTCCCTCTCAGCCGCCCTCCTGGCGGAGAGGACCTGGTGAACGGCTGACTTTGGGATTCTGGACCAGGGGCCAGATGGCTGTAGAAAAACACCCTGGGGGTTGGGCCTGGACTGGCGGGCCATCTCTATGCTCCACCCAGCCCATGACTGGGGACCCCTTTCTGCACAGCCCACGAATTCCTTGGGGGAAATAAGGCCCACTCTGTGACTAAATGGCTCCTTGTTGAATTTCAAAATGGCGAAGACATTTGGACAGTTGAAAGGAAAACCCAAATGTGTGCTGCCTCCATGTCCCTTGTCACAGAGAGTGTGGAAGGGAAGAGGCCTCCTGGGATGGGTGACAGCTCCCTGACCTGGCCGCCTCTCATGGGGGTGTGACCTCCGCCTTCTCTGAGTCAGGCTGACCCGCAGGCAAAGGCCTTGCAGCTGTGCCTCTGCCTGGTTAGCTGTTAGATGGCACTTCCTCCAGCGATTTCCCTGCTTCTTTCTCTTGTTCCAGGAAGTCCCACACACGGCCCTCTGGGTGGGACAGCTGGCTGTGCTCGAGCAAACTGCTGAGGCTCTGTAGCCAATTCTAATGCAAGTCTTACTTTTTGTTCCCAAAGGTGCTTCAGAAGACCTGAAATTCTGTGTGCTGTATCTAGCAGAGGTGAGTCCTTCTCTCTGAATTTGAGGAGACATCTGTGACCTGGTGCTTGAGGGGAGATATTGGGATGTCCAGGGTTCTAATGCCACCTCTATCCCACCTCGTGCAGTGGCCCCAGGCAGGCTCAGTGTGGCAGTTTCCTGTCCTGCAGAATAAGAAACAGCCCTGTGTCTCTTCCCTTCGTGTAGAAGAGCAGAGGACTCCGTGACCTCCTGCTCAGGACCCCCTGGTCTCCAGCACCTGCGGGGATGGGTCATGGTGAGGGTGTGGCCCGGCAGCTGTGTATCACCCTGTTCATTTGGGAGCCCTTCCTCTGGAGATTGTCCTCGTTCCGTGCCTGCCTCTTCCTCTTTTTCTCGGAAGTACCACTCAGGACTCCTCCTAAGGGTCTTGTCAGTGTTAAAGTGGCCTGGAGGTAATTGTACACCGGCTAACGGACACACCAAGTGCCTGCGCGTTGGGTTGGAATGACACCTGTGCAGCGTGGTGATTGGCATTCCTGGTTATCTCGGTCTGATCAGGAGCTTGGATGGGCAGCACCATGCTTTTGCTGAGCAAAATTGGACAAACATGGTTATTGCTTATTGCTTGACATGGTTTGGGAGATAAAATATCATTAAGCCAGGGGTTTAATCAGAGGTTCTTGGTGATGAAAAAGCTGAGCTCCTGAACCATCAAATTCATTTAGATTTTTAGTGAATTTTTTGTTCCCAACCTGTGTCTCTGCTAATGTGAACAGGAGAGTTCTCTGTCCCAAGCAAGGGTTCATTAGACCCATTCTTGCCATCTGCTTACTTAAGTCTATCCCACCCAATAGTCCTGGGAACCTGTCTGACTTGTGGGAAAGTCTACACTGGCCACACCCTGTGGGTGGGGCATGGTCTACACTAGCTGCCCGAGAGGAGTTCACCCTATTGAGAAGGAATAGGTGTGTCATTTGTGATTGAAAATCATTCCTTCAGTTCCTGGCTGAGATAGGAGGTGCAGGCCTTCGAGAGAGTCCCCTCTGGAACAGAACTCTGGAGAGAAGACGATTTGATCAGTTAGCTTCAGGGCAGAGCAGAGAGTTGCAAAGGGCAGTGCACATTGTCAGAGCTGAACTGGAGACCCTGGCTGCCTGGATGGCAACCGAGGGCCCAGAAGACATTGGATATCCTGCCCCGTGTCGGCACATCCCACCAGGCCCTGGGAGTAGCTGGTGGAGGCACTTCAGAGTGAGAGGGTGTGCAGCTTTGCAGAGCCCAGCAAGCAGCTCGGAAGCTGTGGGCCGGGCTGGGGAGAGCCAGAGCATCTGCCCCTCTGTCCTCACCACCCTGGACTCTGGTTCTCTCTGGCAGGGCACGGAATGAAGCCCTAGGTTCTTTAATGCCAATAGAGCTTCCTGCCAAGCTGGGTTTGTTTTTCCCAGAGAAAAGCACTTCTGCGTGTTCGTTTCCTGGGAACGGAGACCTCCCAGCCTTCCAAAGACTGATGAAGGGATATTGATCTGGGGCCTTTTATTTCAGCTAAGTGCCAGGCGATCTGACCCCAAGGGGCTGGGGGATGGAAGTTCACAGGCAGCCAGTAACCCTTCTTTTCTCTTAATGGGCTGCTGTTTATGAGAGGCGTGTCTGTAGTGAAGGAAGCCTGGGCGCCTGCTTGCTCTGTAGCCTGGGACAGGCTTGACATGTGGCTTTGGATTGCACGGAGAGCCCCGAACTCACATCTCAAGTGGAACTTCCAACACGTGGTTTCTCTTCATTGCCTAACAGGCAGGTGGCACCCAGAGAAGACAGTAGGGCAAGAGAGTCGGGATTTGGAGAGGGTTTTGCACTGCATTGAGAAAGCCCCCACCCGCCCTGCTCCGCTCTGATTGTGCCCCAGCAGCAGGTCCTGGGTGCGGTTCCCCTAAGCAGTCCTTGGTTTGGGGGCCTATGTTCCCCTGGACAGTGTCCCTCGGCTCCTGCCAATCCACGGGGCAGATGCAGCCCACTGCTGGTTTCGGAGCATGGGGGCATCGGGTCAAAGTGCACGTGGGCCAGGGACCGTTCTAATGGATGCTGGCTCCGTCCACTTCAGTCTGCGCTTCGGGGTTAAGAAGACCTAGACTTGGATCTCAGCTCTGCCATTTCCTAACAGTGATCTGGGTGCATCACTTACTCATCTCTGCAACAAGGCCGAGGAGGCCTGTTTTGCAAGGTTGTTGTAATGATTAAATGAGATTCAATAAGACGCTATGTCCAAGGCACTCACTTAGCTCAGAGCCTGGCACACGGTGAGGTTAACAATGAATGGTCATTGTTATTTTGTCAGCTTCATAGCAGGGGGAGAGTGTCTCACACTCATTTCCTCTCCATTACAGATATCACCAATGATTTATTGATCTTTTAAAAAGAAAGCTAAGAGGACTCTCTCACGTTCTTTGTAAGGCACACGTGCAGGTATCCCAATGTGGCAGGTCACGGGCTCTGGGGAAGACAGAAGTCAGACTTGAATGTCTCCTCTCCAGAGGCCGCCTGGGGCTGCCAGTGCAACCTCTCTGAACCTCTGTTTCCTCATTGAAAAACTGTAGCACCTATGCCTTCCCTTCCTCCCTGTGTCGTGGGGTCATTGGGAGAATGTTTATCAAAGCAAATGAACAAATGTAAATTAGTACAAGGAAAGGTTTTAGTTCTTACAAAGGTAATATTCATTTAGGGACAGGAGGTGAGGCAAGATGGGGGTTTTAAAGAGCCCAGCAGGAGCTGGGTTTCTGGTTGGATTTGGGGGGTCTCGTGTTTGAATGGCGAGGTCTGGGCCCAGCGCTGCTATACCTGGAGAGGGGGTCTGTGCTTGGCTAACCACCCTGCAGTCTCGAGGCCCTGCTTCTGAATGAGTTCTGTGAGGATGCCTTCAGGGTAGCTGCCCACCCCCCCACCCCCCCGGGCCCCAGAGCCTGGTACTGAGGGCCGGGTGTGCATCAGCCTGCAACTCATGGGTTGGATCATGTGATGGGTTAAAGGTGATGGTCCACCTGCAGGGGCAGCCAGGGCAGCACTGGGGTCCCATTTAGACAGATTTAGGCAGATGGGCATTCAGCCTCCCAGAGGGGCTGGCTCTGTGCTGTCTCTCCTGGCCCAGCCAGTCAAAGCTCTAGGCAGCACCTCAGGAGGCGCCCTGGTCCAGGCTTCCTAACAATGCACACCATCTAAGACAGCTAGCCTCTGGGCCAGGCCTGGGCTTGGTTGTTAAGATTAGAAACTTTTCTTGAGTACATGGATGAGAAACTTCTTTTTAAAAATTGATAATTTGATAAAAGGAATTGTTATTATGGCAGAATTCCTGCTTTAGAATTGAAAGAGAAGAGGATTTGGGCTCAGAAAAATTAAGGGATTTGCCAAAAACCAAATGGCAAGGTAGAGGCAGAACTCAGCTGGCTTTGTGGGATGATGGCCTTTTCCAAGCTGGAGGGGGCCCCCCTGCCTCACCCCTCCCCTGGCAGGGGGAGCACAGTGAGACTGGAGCAGAGGGTCTCCTGCCCCACCTGACTTCTCCCTGGGGAATCCTTGGGTCTTTTGCTGGGTGTGTCCTACCCTGTAGTGGGCTGGGGGTTCTGGGAAGTGGAAGAAACCTGTTGTTAAGTGATAGGATTGCCTCACCTAGCCACCCAATTCCCAGAAGCCCTGGGGCAGGGCTTTCTTCCCTCTTTATTCAGTGTTTTTAGGAAGATTGGCTTCTGAGCACTTTTGGGCAGGAGAGGAATGGCTGTATGCAAGGAACACTTAGCATGGGAGGTGCCGGCCCTGAAGGGAGGCATCCCTTGGGTTGCGTTGGGTGGCACGGTAGAGAATGTTCCCAGATGCTGTTAGGTGGTGCCAATAACCACCCAGCCCAAGAGCCTTTGCATTCGCTGTTCCTTCTGCTTCGAAGGGTTTCTCTAGCACTGTCTTTGCTGGCTCCTTACTGTTCAAGACCCGCCGAGTGCTGCCAAGACGCCACCAGGCTCAAGTAGGGACATCTCCCGTTGTGGTTTTTCACAGTTTATAATTATATTGTTTAATTGTTATTGGTTTATTGTCTGCCCCCCAACTGAGGCCAAGAGCTATTCCTCTTATGTCTCCCTTTGCCCCAGGAACTAGTACAATCCCTGACACATAGCAGGTGCTCAGTAAATATGTATTAAATAGAGGAAGTACTGAGTAAAAACAGCAGCAGCTGCTGTTCGTTGAGACCTGAGACGGCCTTCATCACTTGCTGCCGCAGTGGCTCTGGGACGTGGGTGGCAGCATTATCGTTCCCATGTGATAGATGTTTCTGAGGACGCCAGCTAGGAAGTGGCCAAGCTGGGGTTCAGGCCGGGCCTGTCCAACTGCAGACCAAGGCAGGAGTGCATTCAAACACAGTCTTCTCTGCTTCATGCTGTCCAGCTCCTGCCCTTAGCGCCCTGGCTTAGTTCATCTAATCGCAGCCCTGTGCGGTTATAATCAAATTCCAGCGGAGTCAGAAAGAGCTCCTGATCCCCTGATCAGAGTGTGCTGTGGTGGATGATAGCACTGGGCGTGCTGTACTGCCCCTCCCCGCCCAGTGCATTCTGGCGGCTTCAGAGCCCGCTCCCTGGCTCCCCGGGTACCCGCAAAGCTGGCCTGGCTTCGGCCTCACCCTGGGAGTCCCTCCAGGGAGCCAGAGCTTCCCGAGCCATTACTTGCCAAGCACTGTGCTGAGTCCGGATGAAAAAGGCCTTCCAAGAAGGAGTTCCCAGTCTAGTTGGGCAGACAAGTCTGCAGCACTTAACAAGGTTAAATGGCAAAGTGGGATTTAAATGACAGCGGTGCCAGAGGCTGTTGTCTTGCTCAGTGGGGCTGAGTGGCCATGGGACAGGCCCCACTCATGTGCAGGCAGTAGTGGGGCTGGGAGGGCCACAGGGCTGTGCCTGCCAAAGACTTTCCAAAGGCTTCTGTCGGTATGTCCATCCCTCTAACCTTGGCCTGGGGATCAGGTGAGTGTGTCCTGGGTGGGGGAGGGGGCGCTGGGAGATGCGGAGGGGGCTGCTGGCTCCACAGAGCATCAGCAGGGCTGAGACCTTGGCCCTCTGGGTTCCCCACGTGCTCTTCCAGCTGCTGCTTTGTGCTGCTGTCCCCGGGGGGTGACCTCACCATTTCTGTTCTGAGGCTCTCCACAGACCTCCACTGTGTTGGGAACCACCACCCTCTTCCCTTCCCCCAACCTGCGGGCACAAGGCTCTCCAGCTGGCCCCCGACCCAGCTTCCCTGCTCCTCTGGCTGCCTCAATGTCACCGGGGATTAGTGTGCAACTGTGGCTTTTAGTGGGCACTCCCCTCCCAGCTGCAGCCTCGCCCTCCGGAGCCCAGGGATGAGCTGGGACCTGGGAGCCCCCAGAACCAGGGAGCAGCCCTGACCGTCCCTTTCTCTATTTTCCCTGACGTCAGAAGGCAGAGTGCTTATTCACTTTGGAAGCGCACTCGCAGGAGCAGAAGAAGAGAGTGTGCTGGTGCTTGTCAGAGAACATCGCGAAGCAGCAACAGCTGGCGGCCTCGCCCCCACAGAGCAAGGTAAGGGTCTCGCCCGCCCGTGGCTGCAGCCCCAGCCGCCTGGCTTCCCCGCAGTGACCTGGGCCCTTGAGCCTCCAAACTGAGCTTGGGACCAGTTTGAGCTCAGGACTTGGATCTGGACAACGAGCTCTTGGCAAGGAGGGCTGTGCTCCAGTGTCTCTCCCCCTTGGCACTGCACTGGGTCTGTTGAGTGGGCTTCGTGTTCTTCGGGCAGAGCGACAGAGCCAAACTGAGCCTGACCCATCAATTCTCAGCTCTGTTCTTTGGTTTGCCCATGGCAGGCTCTGATTTGGGCTGGCTTCCCTGCGCCACCAGGCGTGTGGTCCCCTGTGCCACTGGGCAGGTTGTGCCAGGGGCAGCACACTGGTGTTTGACATTGGCACAAGGCAGACGTAATTGGGAGGGATGTTTGCCGCAGAAGCTGTTCTGATAGTTCAGTGCGGGTCACAGCCCGCTGGAGCCGAGGGGAGTTTGCCGGGGACTGGGGCCTGGCTGGCTGGAGTATCAGGGAAGATTAGAGACTGCCATCTGAGGCAGATCTGGAACAGGCCGCCTCAGTGGGTCCCGTGCCTATGGAGGGATGGGATGGGAGCTGGACCTTTGACACCCAGATGCCAGCTGCAAGGCACAGTTGTATTTCCCCATTTCTGAGCTGCTCATGTCCCTTTACTGGCTGAAATGGTTGGCCATTTGGAGTTGGTCTGGTTGGCTGCAAAAGGAGCCAAGGTGGTTGGTCCTCTGGATGGGCGCAGAAGATGAGAAATGAAAGTGAGTAGCAGCCTGTAATCTCGCTGGTCTTGTTGCTTCTTCCTGATGCATGCCCCAGGGCAGCAGGCATATGGGGGGAGGGGGAGTAGTGGGGTCTGGGGAGCACAGGAAGTGGGGAAGAGGGAGGGGTCTGGGCGGTGGTGCACAGCAGCTCCCCAGCTATCCCCTAAGGGAGTACGCATCTGAGAATTATGTCATCGTAGACCTGACCGTTATCTTGTTTCACACTAGCCCAGGGGCAAGAATAACTTTTCTGAGGGAGGTCTGTGGGAAGAGCATGGACTTTGGAGTTGCACTATGCTGCTGACTGGCAGTGGGACCTTGGGCCGCTCACTATACTAACTTGGAGCTTTGCTATCCTCATCTGGGGACGGGTGTTCTCTCTCAAAGGGTTGTTGTGAGAATTGAATGGGATGGTGCATCTTCAGTTCATAGCACAGTGCTTGGTATGCAGTAGGCGCTCAGTACCTGTGGGCAGCCCCCACCTCCATCAAGGCTGCTTGTTGCTACCCTGGCTGGTTTCCACTGTCAGTTTCTCTTACTGAATAGAGACCCACAGAGGCTGTGGGCTGCCTTGTGCTCTCGATCCTGAGTTGGTTACCGTCAGAAGCCAGACCACTCCCTTTTCACTGGGGCAGTGCCAGAGATGTCGCATGGCTGAGCTTGTGTCCCCCAGCTGTCTTGGTCTCGGGCTTAGCTCCTCTGGTGTGCGGGAAAGAGTTGTTTCTGCTCCAGCTCCAGAGTTCTTGGGCTTGGAGTGTGCTGGCAACAGCCTTCTCAGTGCCCTGGGGAGCCTCGCCGTTGGCAGTTGGCTAATGGTAGGCTGGGTTTCCGAGATAGGCTCTGGTCCCCGCAGGGCTGCAGGCTTGGCTGACTGATCCCGGAAGGACCCCAGGACTTGAGGCCGGGCCTCTGGGCCACCTCAGGATATGTATATCCTGGGCAGGCAACCATTGGATGCCTCTTCAAATTAAAACTCTTTAAACGTTTAATGGAGAAGTTGTATGCTGGGCAGGAGAATGGTTAAGGAGAGGCTGACCACTGGGAGAGTCTCAGAATTGCCTCCTCCCCGGAGACCTGGGCCCGACCCCGGGCTTGAACACCTCCCTTCACCCACCCTCCTTAGAAGGCAGTTATGTTATTGTCTTTTATTCTCAGGATCTTTGGGGGTGTCACTGCCCATCTTTACACACTCCCACCATACACACTTGAAGAGTTTTTTGGCAACTTATTCCTTCTGGTCACTCACAGAATGCTCCGTGAGAAAAGTTGGGTAAATGTGATTTTCTCCAGCCCCACAGAGTTGCAGGAGAGAGAGCTCTAGCAGCCCTGAGGACGCGGCCCAGGGGGCTGTCCAGCCAGCCGCAGGTTGCCGCCTGTGCTCGGCTCTGTCAGGTCCGGGCGGCCTCCGCGGTGGCTGTGAGCCCCTTGCCAAGGGCCAGGCCACAGCCTGTCCACTAGGGCGCCATCCAGGGAAGAGACGAGAGGGGAGGCCAAGCAGAGCTCGGACACCGGCTTCTCGCTTTTTAAGCAAAAAGAGCCACTCTCGGTCAGCCTGTCTGGACTGAGTAGCACGCCTTTTTTACCATCTGTTCTTTGCTCTTTCTGGATCCTCTGCCTGCTGCTACGCAATGGGAACTGCTGCCTAAGCCACTCCCTGGGTGCCCCCCACCAACTCTAATGTTTCTCTGGGGAAAGAGGGGTCAGCGAGACAACGCCCCAAACTCCTGTGCTGCCCCTTTTCAACCCCATTCCTTTCAACAGTGTTTGCTGACACCTTGGAGTAGGGATTCTTCAAACATTTCAAGGAATGCAAAGTTTCCCCCAAATGTTCAAAACATAATCAATCTGATATGCCCTGAACAAACAGGAAGTGCTTTTTGGGAAGGAGGAGGGCATTGGAGTAGGATGGATTCCAAGGAGGATAGAGAGGCAGGTGTGCCACTACCTGCTGTCTGACCTTTGGCAACTGCTTCCCACGGTGGCCTCAGTGGTTCCATCTGGTCATTGGTCTGGTGGCTTTTTCCATCTCTTTAAGCTTTGCGATTATCACAAAAGCTGAGGACCTGGGGTCATCCAGTCTCCATTAGGAAACTCTATCCTGAAGATGTCTGCATAATTGACTGCCTGTGAAATCTGCTATCTTAGGGGCCAGGTCTGCTCCCCTCCTGGGGACGAGAAGGGGCAGCATAGGCTTGCTGTGCTGTTGTTGAGGTGCCTGTGACCTGTGGGCTGCAGGGTGGAGGGTCCCAGCTGTGACAGGGTGAACACAATGAGGCAGGCAGAAGGTGGACTGCATCCCTTCTCTGAGGAATCCATTGCCTTTGTCTTGCTCACTCTGAGCTGACCACGGTAGGTGGGAGGCTGCTCAGAGTTGGCCTGCATGCTCTCTGTCTTTGTCAAAATAAACGGCCCACTCCCTCTGCTCTCCCAGCCTCTGTTTTTTGCTCACCACTCCCTTCTTCCTCATTATCTGTCCCCTCTCTTGCTTCATTATCTTTCGCTCCAGGGAACCTACCTTTCTTCTGCCTGGGATAAGTTTTACTGAGCTCCCTGCATGGGGCATGCTGTGATGCGTCTCATCTCAACTAAATCCTAGGTGGTCTTACCTGTGGCCATTGAGGTTCTTAGCTAGTAGGGACAGGCAGACACATATTACTTTGGTTATTCAATCAAATATATATAATAAATGCCTGCTCTGTGCCAGACCCTAGTTTAGGTCCTTTGGGGTCACACAGATGAAGAAAACCTGATTCCTATCCTCCCTTCATTAACCAGATGCGGCAAGGGCACCAGAGTGGCAATGTGAGCATTCAAAGCTGTGCCTGGTGGGTCCTAAGAGCACCCCATGGCGGGTTGGCTGCTCTAGGTTGTCCCCCACATGCACAGTGCTGGGCAGGGCCATGGGAAGCCTCTGAGAGTGGGCTTTTGCCTGAGCTGTCGGGGACGAGAAGGGGTGCAGTGCAGCATGTACTGCCCTGTTCTCAGGGCATGTCCTGGGCTCGACGGTGGCGATGCGCGGATGAATCTGTCACACTCTTTCCTTGGGAGACCACAGTCCAGCGGTGGAGACAGATACGCCAGCAGATCCTTCAAAAATAATGTAGCAAGTGACATGGGAGGTAGAAACTCTTACCACTCTGTGACCTGGGGCAAGGCACTGAGCCACTCTGAGACTCAGCTTTTTCATCAGTAAAGTACATGGGTTAATAGGGGTCTTGTGAGGATTAGAGTCATGTCAGATGCTTGCAAAGTGGCACACAAGAAGAGCTCTGTGAATTATTATTATTACTACAGTTATGTCTAAGTAGGAAGATGCATCTAGTGGCCTTGTGTATCGAAGCCGAATGCCGCTGCTCTGAGCACATGTGACGACTGCTCCAGGTCACTTCCTGTACCAACTGCTGTATTCCAGGGCCCCAGCGGGGCCACTGAGGCCCCCTGGCTGTGCCCTGGCTGTCAGACTTGTCCCAGATGTGATGCTGAAGTGCTTGCCACCTTGTCATCTCTACTGGGCAGCTAGATGGGGCCCCGGAGATGCCAGAGTCTGTCTGAGCACCTTAGAGAGGAGCAGGGGCAGGTCCTGGAGTCTGGCTGCCCAGGCCTGAGTAGACAGCAAGCTAATCCCAGTTCTGTCTGGTTCCACAGAAACTCCACCCTTATGGCTCTCTCCAGCAGGAGATGGGGCCGGCCAACTCAACCAATGCTACCCAGGATAGAAGCTTTACCTCACCAGGACAGACTCTGATTGGCTGAGCAAACCCAAGGGCGGGACTCTGCTTCTGGCAACTTAACCCTTTCTTGGGCATCCCCTACCACACAGTAACCTCACCTCAACTGGACCCAAAACTGAGGACCAACATGGTGGGCCTAGGGTCATCTGAAGGGAGCAGCCCCACGGGTGTGTGTGGACTGGATCAGAAGGACTACAATGGTGCGAGAGGCCCCGTGGGCACGTGCAGACTGGCATCAGAGAGTCCCGAGTGGAGGACTCAGAAACTTATTCCCTACAAGGAAGAAGAAGGCAAAAGAGCATCTGAGCTTCTGGTGATTCCAGCACCTGCCTTGGGGGCAGCAGGAGAGGTCGGGAGAGGTCAGCCCAGGTGGGGAATCATGCCCTGACCCTCCACGGCCCGAAGACATCTTTACCTAGTCACACGTCTGGACCCATTCATTCCTTCATTCAGCAGATATTTGGGGGCATCTGCTTTACGCCAGGCTCTGTGCTAGGAGCTGGGGACGCTGTGGAGAATGTGATGGACGTGGTCTCTGTTCTTAGCAAGATTTCACCTCTAGAAGGGGAGTTGCATGAAATAAATGAGCATCAACACATGTGTGTATGTGCACGCACACACGCACACTCACATGATTCCAAACTGTGATAGTCCACGAAGGAAAAGAACAGATTCCTTTAAGAGAGAACATTACTTAGATTGCCCTGTGTGTGTGTATATGGTGGGGTGATGGAAATCATAACTTTAAGCTGGGACCCACAGGCCAGAAAGGATTTAGCCAGTCAAGGACTTTGGAAAGAGCGTTCCAGGCATATGGAACAGCCCGCAGAGGGTACCTGCAATGGAAGCTTGGCGTTCTGGAGGAATGGGGCCAGGCCAGTGTGGCTGGTGCTTAGTGAGGAGGGTAGGGGCCAGATTGCATGGGGCTGTGGTGGTTCATGTTTTATTGATTTTATTCTAGATACAATGGGAAGCCAGTGACGGCTTTTGAGAAAGAGAGTCACAGAGTTTCAGGCATATTTCTAGAAGATTAGTCTCAGGAGGGGCCCAAGGAGCTGTGAGGAGGTCAGTCAGGGGCTCCCTTTAGTCCTCTGGGTGAAGGGTGGCAATGGCCTGTCCTGGATGGTGGCTGGGAGGTGGGGATTTGAATGCCCAGTCCCTGGTATGTGGTAGAGGCTCTGGAGTGAGTAGAGAGAATTTCCTGCTTCTTTATTCCCCCCACCCCCCACATCCCCCCGCTGTGCCTTGCTCTCTCAGTGGATGCAAGTGAAGACTGGGAGCTTCCTTCCATAACCCCCTCCTGGCCAGGCCTGAGTAGGGACCAGTGCCGAGATGTGGGGCTGCCCCTGGGAGTTGGGGGCAGTGGGTGCTTCTTCTGGCCAAGGTGGGGAAGTTCACAGCCCCCAGCCTCAGCAGGGGTTGCCAGTGCCGCCCCTCCATCCTGTGCTGAATGGTCTGACGGGAAGCTGGAACACAGCCCTCTGGAAACTGATTTGGTTTGCTTTCAGTAGAGCTCCTAAGGTCAGGAACCAGGGCGAGGCGTGGCTCAGCACTCTAGAGGACACTGTCTTGTCACAAGGCTAAAGAGAGACCTCCCAGGGGGACAGTGATTTGAGCTCAGCCTGCTCCCTGCCTGCTGAAGCCCCCACTGGAGCCCAGGACCTGGCTGGTCCCTGGTCTCATACTGTTTCCTAACTGCAAGGGAAGCCCAAGGCCACAGGTGTGAGTGACATAGCTTATGTGTGAGGGGGGTGTGGGGTCAGGGTCGGTCGCATGGGGAGAGGAGTCAGGCTGGAGAGGTGGCTTGGGCCAGAGAAGCTCCAGACCCTGGACACTCTGCGCTGTGTCCTGTAAGACCTCCTAAGTATCTTCAGAGAGGGGGCTCGTGCCCTGGTGAGTTTGCTTCACTGCTGTGGCCACTCGAATCCCAAGGAGGGCGGCCCAGGGGAGAATTTGTTCCTCACCTCTCACCCTCCTCCAGTCTAGGAAAGACGAGGCACGCAGCATGAGCGGTCTGACGGGGTGGAATGTACTGCCCGTGACCAGGCGGTTCCCCGCCCCGCGGGGGGGATAGGCTCGGCCTGAGTGGGACAAGTGATACACAGTGTCTGTCAGCCAGGACCCGGCCGCGGGGCGCATTCTGAGAGGCCGAGCAGCTGGGTCTGCACAGACAGCACTGCAGCTGCACTTTGATTTCATTTGATTCCCTTGAAAATGACATTAAGGAGAATCGCCTGTCTGGGAAGACAGCAAGCTTGTCCCTCTGGGACCTGGTGACCGACCTCTGTCCACCAGACAGGTGCAGAGGACAGGAGTTCTGGGCCTAGTGAGATGGAGAATCTGAATGCAGTGCCCAGCCCTGGAGACAGGGCTTTTCCACCCCCCCCCCCCCCCCCCCCCGCCCCGCCTTGCCCCAGCAAGCTTCTGCGTTGGGCAGACGCTCACGTCCGGGTCCGCGGCCCCACCAGCGGCTGCGGCAGCAGACGGCAGCTCCTGGAGGAGCCGTGACTGTGGTGAGCCAGGGTGCCATTGCTGCTCTGCCTCTCAAATCAATGACACATTTAATTTGGCTCCACGGGCCTGAGACGATGGCCACTGCTCTTCGGTACCCTCGTCCATCCCAGCCGTCCAGGAAGATGGACAAGCTATCGAAACTGCACTCAAGAGTCATAATCACGGGAAACACAGCCGAGCCCCTCCCTCCGCATAAATCACACTGAGAAGCTCACACAATGGTCTCTTTCCTGATGGGCCAATTGTCTTGGACGGGTGTCTCAGGGCCGAGGGGCTGGGAGGATGGGAGCACAAGCGTTTATTGTTGAGAAGGCCATCTGTGTGATTTGAATACAAAGTGGTCCTTTCAGTTCTCCTACATGCCCTCTGATCTCGTTTTCCTGGGTTCTGTGTCTCAGGCTCTGCGTCTTTGAGACTCTCGGCCTCTCCTGTACGTCACCGCGGGGCTCTGCCGGCCCTGGGGCTTTCTGCCCTTTGGGAATTGGAACCTGTTGGAAATAATGACGCTTATTTATGTATGTCTACTATTTTTAATTCTTTAATTTTTTTCATAAATTCTGCCACCCAAGTCCTCATTTCTTATACACATTTCCAAGGGGGTTCTGTGAAGTGAAGGTGCAGTTTCACAATGTGCGGGGGCTCCCCACAGTGAGAGCCTGGGCTTTGGAAATGGCGACCGGGGTCCCCAGGCACTGTCTCCCCTAGGGCTCCCCAGCAGCCCGACTTTGTGGATGAAAGGGACTAGAATTCAGAGACATTCAGTGATTTATCCAAGGTCACACAGCTGGTAAGAGGCCGAGCTATAGCCCTTAAGTCTAGGCCTTCAAACCAAGTCCTTGCTCTTTCCGATGCCAAGGGTTGCCTTTCAGGGATGACAGTGAGAGAAATCAGTCCTCTCTAGGAAGGGGCAGAAGGAAGCTATTCTGCCTGTAGGAATTGTGGCCCTTTAAGCTCACAATGGATGCTTTAGGACAAATAAGTGAGATGCAACATTCTTCACTTGGTGGAGAATGGACTTCAGAGTTCATGTTTCTGAGGGGTGGCTGAAAGGATCAGTAGCTTCACACAAAATTTGAAAAGTCTGATATGAAAGACAAGGTGGAACTCCTTAAGACAGATGGGGATGTGGAGTGGGGGTTGGCACTGGGACTGTTGGGCCACTCCCTTTCCCTTTTGAGTCTGGCATTCATCAGGACCAGCAGACACAGCCTTGGGGTATTCGGCAGTAGCAATGGGGTGTTGGCCAGAGGCAGAAAGGGATGGCTTCAGGTTCAGGCCAGATACACTGAGCCCGAGTCTGGAAGGAGGCCTTGGACCCAAGCCCTGATGAAGGTGGGAGAGATTGTTCCAGGTTCTGGGCCCAGATTTTGCTAATGGACTGGTTTCAAATCTTAACTCTTAGTAAGTGGGAATCAATCGGACTGGATTTCAGTTATCTCCCTAAAGAAGCAGACTCTTCCCTAAAATGTTCAGCTGTTTTCCAGTCTCTTCAGTTCCCCTCCCACCTCCTTACTGCCTGTCTGGCTGTGGACGGACTGCCTTCTTTGGCATCTTGCCCTTGGACTCAGCCACCTCACTATTCTTTTTTTAGCTCTTAACAAAGACAGCAGAGTCTTATCATCTATCCTGTCTTGACCTTATCTTCCCTCAAGCCTTTCTCTGCATAGGGCCACCATCCTCCAAATTATTCCCAGATCTTTGGTTTAAGGGTAGAATAATAATACTAGATAATTTGGTGAGCAGGTATACTGTGAGCCTGGCATAAAGCCAAGCTTTTGACCTACATTGTGTCTTTGGTCTTCATTTCAGCCTCGCGCAGTTCATTATCCCCGTCACACCTTTACTCTCATTATACCCAGCTGATATATAAAGACCGTGTCTCAGAGAAGTTACAAAACTTGCCCAAGGTCACACAGCTAGTGGGCATCTGGGATTAGAACCTGGGTGTTTCAACTCCAGAGCATCTGCTTTTGATTGCTCAGTTCTATTGCTTTCCAGCAGTCATGGACCATCCAAGTTGGCAGGGGAAGGGGAGGCTGAGCAGTCACGGTCCTGCTTCAAGACCAGCAAGGGAGGCCATAGTCTTCAGGGTCAAGCTCAGGTCTCAGCCTGGCCCTCGAGGCTCTCCCTGGTTGCACTGTAACCCTGCTTCGTGCTTGTGCCCTGGCCATGCGCCATTGGACTACTTCTGCTCCAAATTCCCCACGCACATTCGTGTTCAGGCTATTCCTTCTGTCTGAGGTTGCCTCTGCTGACACAATCCCAAACTTTCAAGGCTTGGCACCTCTTTGAGGCACCTTTCTCAAGCTCGAATCAAAAGTCATGTCTTCCCCCTCTGCATTTCTGCAGTATTTTGTTCATCCTTAGTACAGCATGGCAGGCAGGTGCGTCTCACCTGTGAGACTGGGCTCCTTGGAAGTCAGTGGAGGCCATATCTTATTTATTTTTCTGTTACTGCCTGGTCCTTAGGGGATGTTGTAGGATTGAATTGGGTCACATGGTTCAGACCCTCATGTTGTAGAATCTAGATGAGGAAATTGAGGCTCACAAGTAGGCAGTGAGCTGGCCAGGGTCATGAGACAGATTAGTGGCAGAGTTGGGACTAGAACTCAGGCCTCCTGACTCTCTTGGCTCTGAGCTTTTTCTACTGCACCTCCGCTTTGCAAGCCCAGAGCCTGGAACCCTACTTGGTTTACTAAGCAACCTGGCCAGGTTCACTTCAGGGTCATGGATTCCATCGGACTCCGTGCTGACTTACGTGCATCCTCCAAGGGAAAGGAGACTGATGAGAGCGACTCCTGTGGTTCTCTTCCCTCTCGCTGAGCCCTCGGCCCTCAGAGAAAACTCAAGTCGAGTTCTGAAGATCTTGGCTCAAGTCCTCGTTTTTCTGGTAACTCACTGGGTGACTTCAGACAAATTACTTCACCTCTCTTCAACACAAACCCCAAACTGAGGAATATAGTACAATATTTATTTTATAAATATAAAATTTGATAGAACCATAGACTCTTTGAATGTGAAGCTGAAAAGCTCCCCCCACTGAGGTCAATTGATTAACAAGCTGATTTATAGAAACGTGGTTGGTGCTAGAGCTGGAACTAGGACCCACCCCCTACCTTCTAGGCCAATGCACCGCTTTAGTGACTTTTGAAGAGTTTGCCAGGCTGAGAAGGGGGAGGTGACATGGATTGTCTTAGATGCTCTTGTCATCTCCCTTAGCTGTGTTGTCAGGAAAAGTAAGTCACCGCTTTGGGCTATAATGGAAATTGTGAGACATGGCCCAGCTGAAGGTGTGTGTGGGGCGGGCGGCAGGGGGTGTCTAATCCTCTGGCTTGTCTAGAGATGCCTGGTATGTTCTTGCTGGAGGGGAATGAATGAGGCTGCTGTTTCACCTGGAGGTCAGAGCATGCAGGACTAGTGGAGACACTCCATGTGGTCGGTTCTAAAAATAGCAGTGGGATGGACCTGAGGGGAAGGGGAGGGGTCTCCTTCGGGAGCTGGGTGGGACCTCACCCCCTTCCTCTTCCTGCCAGACCCTTTGTAAGGAAGTGCTGCAGATTCAGAGAGGTTAGATCTGGGGGGGTCCTGGAGCCATTCTCCCGCACATCCCCTTCTCATACAGAAGAGGAGGCCCTGGAGGCTGGGAGAGGGGAAAGGACTGGCCAGCAGCCACGAAGCCTAGGGAGAAGGTCCCAGATGGCAGGCCGTCTTCCTCCTGCTGTTTCAGCAGGGTGGCTGCAGGCTGTGAGGTTTCTCTCACTGCCTCTGGGCGAGCACAGGGCCTGGGAATTCCTGGGGCCGGATGTGGTCGGGCTTCCTGAGAGTCGCCCAGCAGGCGAGAGTCCTCCTCTAGTCTGCCCTGAGCCCTGACCTCGTTCAGCGCCACGCCTTCCCTTTGCTGGTGTTCCCATCCTTGCTGATTTGTCCTTCTGTCGCCCGCTGGACTGTCTGCAGGGAGAGAGGACAAAGGCTGGCATAAAACTGGTCTGCAGGACAGAGGGTCTAGTGGTCTGGGACCTTTTCTCTGCCTGCCCCAGGAATAAGCAGAGGCAGCTAAGATAGAGGCAGGGACCTGGGTTTCCAGGCAGGCAGTCAGGCCAGAGTTCTAATCCCCGCTGTGCTTCACACTAGCTGTGGGATTACTTGTGGGTTACCTAGCATGTGTCAGATGAGACCCTGGGGTTTGTGAGGATGAAAGGGATTAGAAGGTACTCAGTGACGGGGGCTGTCATCATTAGATCCGGCATGAATGCACCTCGACCCTCAGCACCCCTTCCTCAAGGGCCCCACCCGCGGGTCATGGCAGGTGTTTGTTCCTGGCGCAGTTAACGTTTCTTGTTGTGTTGCTGCAAAATTACCCATGTTTATCATGAAGAAAACACTCAATACAGATGAACCAGGAGAAGGAAATGAAGTGTCCACCCTTAGTCCCAACACCCAGAGATAACCACTGGTCACATGTTGGTGTGTATCCCCTCAGGCGATTGTTCATACATACATATATCTTATTTGCAATTTGGGATTACTAGCGCATGCGGTTTTCTAACTTGCTTTTTTCCCATTTAACAATGCAGTATACCCATGTTTCCATGTCAATAAATGTTCTTCTGCACCATCATTTTTAGTGCCTGCAGAGTATTTCATTGTGTAGGTGAAACAGCCTTTATTTAAATAATCTCCAGAAGTTTAACATTTAGGTTGTTTCACACTTTTCATTGTTACAAAAACCTGATGTTAAGAAAAAATCCTTGTAGGTATACCTCGGTATCTCCAGCATCCCATGAATATGATCGACTCTCCACAAATATTTGTTGAACGAATGAACATTTTGTTAATGTAAATTCCTGGTAGTAGAATTTCCACATCAAAGGATACATATTTATAACGGGTTCCTGATACCTACTGCCAAATGACCCTCCGGAACAATTGTACTATACAGGGCCCGGCACAAATAATGTTCCTTTTATTACAAAATACTTTATTACAAAATCATAAGCATGTGATTCTGTAGTATAACCGTATCACACTCAAGCACACCATATGACATTGTAGGTGAAATGTTCAAATTAAAACTGTATTATTACATCCATATTATTCCCTGCCCACCACACTCAGCAGGCATTACTTCCGCCGGACCCTGTGTAATCCGCACTTGAGATTGACCCAGCCACCCTGCTTTGCCAACAACTTTCCCTTTGGAGCACAGAATGTCTCCTTCGTGGGAAACCCTTTAGTTCCAAACCAGCTGAGACACTGGGAAAGAGAATGCCCACTTCCCCACGCCCTCACCAATGCTGTGCATTGTTACATTTTTTAGTAGGCTCATTTCTTGGATTACTAGAAATGTTGCATGTTTATATATATGCCTTTTCATCACTTACATTGCTCTTTTGTGAGTAGCCTTCCCAAGTTTTCTTTTTTTGCTCATTTTTTATTGGGCTGTTTATAGTTTAATCATTAAGTCACAGGAGCTCTTTATATAATAAGATATTCATGTTAGCCTTTTATTTTTTTATCATTTTAAAAATTACAGGTGTTTCTGATTTATAGGTAGTCGTAATTATAAATTGTTTTGGTAGCAGTTTTATTGAGATATTATTCACATATCATACAATTCATCTCCTAACTAGAAGTATACAATTCAGTGGGGTTTTTTTAGTATATTTACAGACTTGTGCGACCATCACCGCAGTCAGTTTTACAATGTGTTTATTATCTCCAAAGGGAACCGCACCCTTAGCTATCCTCCGCCAGCCATAGCAGCCACGAATCCATTTCTGCCTCCATAGGGGCGGACGTTTTATATCAACAGAATCACAGTGTGTGGTCTTTTGTGACTGTCTTCTTTCAGTTCACGTAATGTTTCCAAGGCTCATCCGTGTTGTAGCCTGTGTCATTCCTTTCTGCGGCCCGAGAGTGATCCGCTGGGTGGATCTGCCGCCCCGTGTTTACCCCTTTACCTGCTGATGAACATCTGGGATGTTTCCACCTTTTGCCTCTTAGGAACAAGGCTGCTAGAAACGACCGTGTGAAAGCCGTAATGTGGACTGACGTTTTCATTTCATGGAGACGTACCTAGGAGTGGAATTGCTGGGCCAAACGATAACTCTGTGTTGAACTTTCCAAGGAACTGTTAGACTGTTTTCGAGAGTGGCTGCGTGATCGCACATTCCCGCCACCAGTGTGCGAGGGTCCCGGGGTCTCCACATCCTCTTGAGCACTCATTATCTTTCCCTTCCTTAAAGGACAGCCATCCAGTAGGTGTGAAGTAGCGTCCCACTGTGGTCGTGAACTGCATTTTCTGATGACTAATATAAATTTTTAATAATATTTCTTTCTTTGGTGTTGTGTTAGTCACCTCAGGATTATATAATAGTCATTGTTCCTCCCTTGAACTTTCTGGTTTTATTTTTCAAATTTTAACATTTTAGTCTATGTGGAATTTACTTTTTGGTGTGTAGTATGAGGCAGAATACTTTTCGTTTTTCTCAGTTGTTTGTTTCAATATTTTACATTAAATTAGCATAAGTGTCCCCTTATTACTCTTCTTTAAATTAAAAAAATTATTCTCACATATTTATCCTTTTAAGTGAAATTTAGTATAATTTTATTCAGCCCCTATCTCCTCCCTGCTCTGCACAAAAATCTCATTGAGATTTTGATTGTATTTATATTAAAAACATGCATCACAAAGGAGGGTATTGAGGTCTATACAATATTCTCTTTCTATCCAGGAATAGGATTATGTCTTCCCATTTATTCAAATCTTCTTTTAAGATTTCCCAAGTAAAGTTTTGAGAAAATTTTTTTCCTATAAGTCTTGCACATTTTTTGTTAAACTTCAGGAAATTTAAAATTTTTAGTCTATTTATAAATACAAACATTTATTCATTTAGCATTATGCATATTCTTTTTATGAAAATCCTCACCTGAGGATATGTTTATTAATTTTAGAGAGAGAGGGAGGGAGGGAGAGAGAGAGAGATAGAGAGAGAGAAAGATCGATGTGAGAGAAAAGCATCCATCAGTTGCCTCCCCACACATGCCCTGAGCAGGGATCAAACCTGAAAATCTTCAGTGCCTGGGATGACACCTCAACCCACTGAGCCACCTGGCCAGGGCTTGCATTATATATGTTCGTTGATAATATACTTGTACAAAACTTGTATGAAAAATCTGAAACATACCCGAACTGAATAAAATAAAAAAAGAAAATCCCCCTTCTCACAGCTCTGCGGCAACTTTGGTGTGATCTCTCCAAATGCTATTCCATGCACCTATGCAGATATATATACTGTGTTTTATTTTACTAAATAATATTATATCATACAAAAGTTTCTATAATTCAGTTTTTTAAAACTCAATATAGCATGTCAACCTATTACGTCTGTCCCTAACATTCTCTCTGTTTCTGGTTAGTAGCCAGGGGACCGCAGTGTATTTAACCACTCCCCTGCGGAGGTGCGGTCGGGTGTTTCCCGTGTTTTGACGTTACGAACCACGCCGTGATAAACGTGCTAACAGTCTCCTGTACATTATGTCTCACTGCACTTTTCTGTAGGACACAGTGTGGCGCACACGGCCGAAGTGCTCTGCAAATATTTCCCTTCTGTTTAAACATGTCACCCGCCCAACACTCTTTTAGCCCCATCTTACAGATGAGACAGCAAAGGAACAGAGAGGTTAAGTACATGTACAATTTGCATCCCTATTGCCCGTGAATGAGAGTGCCTGTTTCCCAGCCCCTGACCTGACATCCGTGTGACAACGCCTTTAATTCTTTGTTGGTATGAGAAGTGAAAAAATATATTTTCCTTTAAGTTGCAATTGTTGGCTATTAGTGAAGTTGAGTTTCTTGTTACATTTATTAGTCATCTATATTTCTTCTTCTTCGGCTTATCAGTTCATATCAGTTGCCCAATTTTCTACTGGGGCTTTTGTCTTATTTATTTGTTAGAATAAACAAATATATGGTTAAAATATTAACCATTTGCTTATTATATAGGTTACAAATATCTTTTCCAATTTGCCATTTGTCTTTTAACTTTATAGTATCTTGTATCACTCATAAATTAACATATTTTTGTAATGAAATCTTTTCATAATAAAGTCTTTTGGGGGGGTCGAGGGCTACACTTTCTACGGCCTTTCACACTCCCAGATTATAATGAATATTCTTCCATATTTTATTCAATTGCATTCGTATGTTCAATTTATCTGTGGTTAATTGACTGCCTGGTATCAGATGGAACTCTCATTAATTTTTCTCTTTAAATGGTTAACTGATTTTTCCAAACGTAGTTTTTTGAATTGTTTTTCCTTTTCTCACTTAGAAGCCAAATTTCCACACAAAGCTGGGTGGGTTTTTGATTGCTCTTGTCTCCCTCCTTAATCTATCTAATAGTGCATCAGGTTGAGACTTAATTACTGTAGCTTCATAATGTGCTTTAATAGCCGTCAGCGTCCTCAGGCCTGTCTCCATTCCTCTGCAAAACTTCCTCTGAAGTTATACATCCTAACTCTAGTCGGCCCGTGGTTTTACCCCTTTTTCACAAATGCATTTCAATCAGGAATGCCACCAGATCTGGAATAGTTGTCTTCATCTCCCACTGCCCATAGTGGGTGCGTGGGCTGGCCCACGCGTCTATCTGCTTCTCTTCATGCCTCTTCAGTATTGCTGAAAACACCTAGCACTTCCGTTTCTGTTGTTACTGTTTTTAAACATTAGTTCTATTATGTTTTAAGAATCAGTTATTTAAATTGCATTTAACGTCTCAATTATGTTTCACTGCTTCTCGGTCTCTGATATACTCCATCATCTCACACTTGACTTTTTGATTTTCACTCATTGTTGTCTGGAGAGCTTTCTTGAGTGATTTTTCCAGAAAGGGTCTGTGGGTAGCATCCTTTCTTCGTCTTTGTCAGTCTGAAAATATTTGCCCTTTTTCTGAGTAGAGGCTTCCAGACTAACAGTCCGTCTCCCCAGAAACCGGGGAGCAGTGCCTTGCCGTCCCAGCACCCAGGGCTGGAACAAGTGTCGCGCTTCCTCCGGGCTCTCAGATTCCTGTATGGAAGCAAGCAGCATTTCTCCGGCTAATCTTTGCAATTTAGAAATTTCACTAGGTTATTTCGAGTCGTTTGTTCTCTTTTTGTCATTTGTCCTGCTGCTAACTTTAGCTCTTTTAGTCTAAAGACTCAAGTCTTCCCTTAGTTCAGGAAAATTCTCTCTTAATTTTTGGAATTGTTTATTTTCTATGTGTTCAATTCCCTCTTTCTCGATTTCCTGCTATGAATTATAATAGTGGTAATAATGGTACCTAATATTTATCAAATGTGCTTTTACCTTCTGCTGTAATATGGAATCTGCCCAACACTATTATTACTTTATTGGTGAAGAAACAAAGGAACACAGAGCTTATACAGATTGTACAAAGTCTTGTAGTGAGGAAGTGGAGGTCAGGATCCAAACCCAGGTGTCTGACCCCAGACCCCGTGTTCTTAGCTACCACATTATGCTCCCTGCTTATCGAATCCAACCCCTAGACCCAACCCAGTGGGAGAAAACTTGGGGGTGCTAGAATGATGGAAGCAAAACCGCTTGGGAGACTAGACCAAAGAGGGGATAGGATCATCACGGGTTTCCCAGTGAGTTCGGAGTTGGTGACCTTCCCCTCCCTCCCCTTTCCTCTGCTCGGCCACCTCCTTCAGGCTTCATCTCTGTCCCCAGAACTACTGCATGTCTTCTTGCGGATCTCTCTCTAGCTTCTGGCTCTTTAATCACCTCTCTAAACAGCAGCCGAGATAACTCCCTCAAGAGCAAACCTGGCACCTTCTCACTGTGGAACGTTTCTTGAATGACTGAGTGATCAAATAACTTCAGAGTGCCTATTTGCATGTCAGACACTGTGCTAAGTACTGATACAGTATGCACTAGTCAGAAATCTTCCAGTTGCAAGTGACAAGAGCCCAACTCAAGTTAGGTTCCGCCAGAAAATGGAATTGGTGGGTTCAGGACCTTGAACAATGTCACCAAGACCTGGTCTCACCTGTTTCATCTCTTGATTCTGCCTGCTTATGTGTTGGCTCACTCCCTCAGTGGTGGCACTAATGCTAGCAGAAGTATCTGGGTTCTGGCCTCTGATTTCGTGGCCTGGGCATAGGCCCAGCAGTCCAAGCCGGGGATGGACTCGGGGGAGTGTACGAATGAACCACATCTAGCAGCCAAGGTCACAGGGCTGGCTTCCACATGTCTGAGCAGTTGCTCTGTGCTGAACACTTCCTAGGAACTCGGGTGGTCAGGACACAGCCTGTCCCTGGAGCTGGCAAGCACAGTGGGTGGAGGATTAGTCCCAAAAGCCTGAAATCTCAGGCCAGCATATGGCTGCTTGGGCTGGATCCAGGAAGGGAGATGGTCATGGTCTTGGCCATCCTGTGCCACTGCAGCTGCCCAAGGTCAGGCTGAGGCTGCTAAGGTGACTGCAATATGCACCCAGGCTGGAGGCAGAATCCAGCCAGTGACAGCTCTCAGGGCCAGCTCTCCAGGGGGGACATTTGGTCTCCTGCTTTCACTGCACATGGGCTTCTTTTTGTGGCTGGGAGATACAGTTCCCATGAAGAGGTTGGGAACTGTCCATGTAGCCTGACATTGCTGAAGAAGAGGCAGATGGCAAAAGGAGAGACTTTTCGGGAACGTGAGCTGGGGGCAGAGCAACCAGGTTAAGATCATAGGCATTGGAGCCGCACTGCCTGTTGGCCATCACTTTCGCCATGCAACCCTTCTGAAGCTTAATCCCTGCTCTGTAAGATGGGATGTGACAGTAGCCTGTTGCTCAATGAGTGTTCATGATCATCAGCTATTAGTACGTGCCAGGCACCAGCTTTGCTCTTTACATGGACCCTCTCTAGGCCAATGCTGTCCTTTTGCACCTGATGACAACAATGACAACACATCAATGATGCTCTTACTTACTGAGCACTGACCTTGTGCCTGGCATTCCACCTACACCGTTCGTTAGTCCCCGCTGGGCCCAGTGAGGCTGATGGTTATAACCCCATTGTATAGATGGGCAAACTGAGGCTCAGAGCCATCGAAGTGACTTGCCCAAGAGAACTCACATTCAGGGTTTTTGCATTCCAAAGCCTGTCTGAAACCTGTCACTGAGAGAGCCTGGAGGGGCCGGGGGCTGACCATTGAAGGGCAGGAATGGGACGGGGGCCACCAGGCACCCAGTGTGGCCCCATTTTAGAGATGTAACTCTGAGGCCAGGAAGGGGAAAGGGACTCACTGCAGGCTATAGGCCAGAACCCCTTGTGAGTCTGAACCTGAGGACGCCTGGTCTGTCCCACCCTACCTCACCACCTGCAGCATGTGCCCCAAGATCAAGGCAAGTGCCATCAGCAAGAGCCAGGGACATGGCCTTAGCAAGCAGTGGGAGACCGCCCTGGTGGTAGGGTCACAGAGGCCAGACTTGGCAGGACAGTCCCTGCTTGTAGCATCAGAGCCGGGGGCAGACCCTCAGAGCAGGCTGCTTCCCTGGCAGTCTGTGTCCATAGTTCTGAGCACAGGCTCCCGCACATAGTAGGGATCTGGTGGTTACAGAAAGGACGAATAAATGTTACATGGCCTACTCTTTGCTGGGGTGGGCCTTTCTGCATGGAATCCATGGACCCCCAAACCAGGGCTATGAGACCCAATGAGTAAAAGCCCAGAGCTTCCTAAGTGGGTTAGCAGATTCAAAACTTGGGCTTGGGGGGCATATTCCACAGCTTGGATGATTCCACAGCTTCCCAGGGTAGCCCAGGGTCATCACCCTCTTCTGTAGCCGGTGGGGCAGGGGCCAGGGTGTCACAGTTGGGCTTCTCTTACCCTGGACACCCAGGCGTGGACCTGGCCCTTTCATCGCCCAGGGGCAAAGGAAGACTGAGCAGCGGCTGGTGGGGGCAGGGCTGGCCTCAGGCTGCCGTACGCTGTGGAGTTCCTCGGACTACACCGCTCCCTTGCTTGTGCCCAGTTTCTGTCATAGCGGCATCACCCTCCTCCCAACCCTGGAACAAATTCCTCGTGGACTTTGGATCAGAAGCCAGGATGGGGAAGTTCATTAGAGCCTTTGGCAGGTACCCTCCTTTCGCTGAGGAGGGCATTCCCGAGGCAGGGCCGCCCCCAGGTAGAGTCTGCAGGGGGCAGGTGGGTAGGTTTCCATCTGTGCAGGGCTTAGGATGGGATCTTGGGAACACAAGCCTGGATGTACCGGCTTGAACACGGTGGAGGCAGCAGGGGAAGACAGTGGAAGCCTTGCTGCAGTGTGGGCTGCAGGAGAGCAGTCTGTGTAGGGGCCTGGGCTGTATCCTGCTGCTGCCCTATTCCCTCAGGGCCTCTCTGGAGCCTTGGGCTCTGCCTTGGAGTGCTGCCCCCCTCCCCTCCCCTGCCAAATAGGAGGTGTGTCCACACTGGCCCCCTGTTGACCCTTTGTGGGCCCAGCCCTGGAAGCTGCTGCCAGCTTGCCTGTGTGACTGGGCGGTCTAGCCAGCCAGCTGCTCAGTGCCACTGGTAGGCTCATCTGCTCCATGCGCTGCCCTATGCCGTGCAGGGCACGGTGGAAAATGGATTAGATCTGACCCGTAGCTATGCACTCACTGGTGCGTGACCTGAGCCGGCTTCCTAATCTCTCCATGCTCTGTATACCCATCCATAAAATGGGGTCATTAGACATCTTATCCAGCAGGGTTATGAAGATTTAATAAGTCAATAACCAGAAAGTGCTTTGAACAGTGCTGACACATAGTAAGTATCAACTAAGTGTTTGGTAAATAAAATATGCTAATCGATACATGGGGACCAAGCTCTGAGTGCCCACAGGCCAATCTCTGTGGCCTGTGGGCCACCTAGGTCCTGCTGCTCCCTCGGTCCCAGTTCCCCCTCCATGGAACAGCGCCATCACTTGTGTAGGTCTGGGAAGCATTGGCATGCAAAGGAAGGAGCACTGGACTGGGAGTTCGCAATCCTCACCCCCAGACCAGCCTCTCGGTGGCTCTGAGTCCTTGGTGAAGTCACTGCCCCTCTCTGGACCTCAGTCTCACTGGCTGCGAACGGGGAAGAGGAGATGAGGCTCTCTAAGGGCCCTCCGGCCCAGACAGCCTGGCCTGGGCTGTGCGCTGGGAGGCACACCTGTCCCCCGATCTGTGTCTGGAACTATGGAAAGGCAGAGCGCAGAGGTGGTCTGGACTTCCCCAGACACTAGATGCTCTCCCAGCCTGGCCTGGCCAATGCCTGGGCCTCGAGGTGCCAATTGTCAGGCCCTTTTCCTGATTGTCCTTGTGGTCCAGAGCATTGATGAATGAACTCTGGACCTGTCCTGGACCTGGTGCCCCGGGTGGCAGAGCTGCTTTGCCTGCCGTGGCACACTGTTTACTTCAGGACTCCTTAGTCTGACTGTGGCTGATGTCAGTCTCCCTCACTGGACTGTCAGCTCTGTGAGTGCAGGGCCCAGTCCCCAGGGCCTAGTCCAGAACCTAGCACATAGTTGGCGCTCTGAACTGTTTGTTGATTGAATGAAGGTAAAGGCTGAGCTGAGGCTCAAGGGCTCCTCACATGTCAAGGAACCCTATATTCAGGTACTGCACCTTAAGAATCTTATTCCAAGCACCACAGATTCATCCTGGGAACCGGTCAGCCCCACTGGGAACTGGTCAGCTCCATCAGAACTGGCCATCTTCTGAGACACACTTCCTTAGTTTCCCAGGACAAGGGTGGGTCCCGCTTCCCAGGAGCCTTTGGGACGACAGCCTTCCAATCTGGAAGCTTCCTTCAAAAACTGCCTTAGCTCTGCCCTCAGGGACAAGACAAAGTGTTGACTGGATTTGTAAGTGCCCAGCTCGATGAGAGCTGTTGCAGGGTGTTTTCTTATACCAGCATGCATGCGCGTGCTTGTATGTGTGAGAGAGACAGGAATAGAGTCAGACAGACCGGGGCCAGGAGACAGGAGGAAGTAGATGTTCAGGGGCATTGGGACTAGCAGAGGGAGAGCAAGGGGCAAAGGGACAGCGCTTCAGCCCAGGGTGGCCAAGGCGGGATGGGCTGGAAAAGGGATGGGGCTCCTCCTGCCCCATTTTTTCTGTGCTGACATCCTCGGGTGTCTGCCCCGCTGGTAGTAAGCATATTCAGGTTGTAGCTGGCCGTGGAATGGGCACCCCTAGTCTGGCCCCAGGCACAGCCCAGGGTGTGTTCCTTGGCATCAGGAAGCCAACTGCAGCAGGCATAGCTGCAGCACCGGACAGCTTTGTGCTGGCAAAGCAGCTTCCTGCAGTGGTGGGGCTGCACAGTGGCTAGGGGCAGGCGCCTTGGAGTTGGACCACAGAGTGGCCGTGGGCAACTTCCTCTGCCGTTCTGTACTTCAGGCTCTTCGTAGTGTAATGATAGTCTCTGACTGACAAGGTGCTGGTGCTGACTAATTAAATAAAGTAATGAAGGCCAAGCTCTCAGAATAGTGCCTGGCACGTGACCATTGAATCCTCTATTAATCCCACAGGTGGACAGGTCAAGGGCTATCAGCTCCAATTTACAGATGAAGAAACCAAGGGTCAGAGGTGGGCAGGGACTTGCTCAGTGACACCCAGCTAAAGACTGCTGCAGCTGGAACTAGAAATGGGAACACTTGCTTCCTAGTCCTGTGCTCTTTCCTCTGCCTTCCACAGTCCCTCTGTTAGGGGTGTCCCTTTTAGTTATGGTCCTCGCTCTTGAGCTGTTGTAACTGGACCATCACGTTGAGCGGAAGAGACCCCAAGCTCTCTGTCCATCTCTGATTCCCCAGAGTTTGGTACACAAAAGTGCTAAATAAAAACCTGTGTGCTGCGCTGCACTGGATGGTGCTGCTGGGAGGTGCCTGAAGCAGCCGCCTCCCCCTTCCCCTCCCCCGGCCCCAGCCCTGGCCCCGGGGCTTAGTTCTCAGAGTAAGTCAGTGTTGACTGCAGCCACCCACTGGGCTGAGAGCAGCCTGGGGTGGGGGGCGTGGCAGGGAAGCCTCAGTGATTGGCTCTGTGAGTTCGGCCAGAGCCCTGGCCTTTGTGCTGCCCCCAAAGGGAAGCCTTTGGGATGTGTGTGGGGTGCAGCCGCCCCCGATCCTCACCCAATCCTTGTGCCATGGAGTGCCACTGTGAGGGATGGTTGCCTCTGCCTTCCGAGTGGCACTTCAGGGGCCAGTCTGGGCCCTGAGGACAGATGGTGAGGGAGCCAGGGCTTACAAGTGTGAACGGTAACCCAGGAGCTAGCTGGGTCCCTCACAGGTGGAAGGAAGGGCTGGCAGAGGACTCTTCCTCCAGACATCCCGGATTCCTTGGATGAAAGTGTCCTGGGGAATCACAGAGTTTTCTATTTGATGGAAGAAAGATCCAGCCTGTCTCCAGAGTGGTGGCAGCCGGCTGGACAGGGTGTGTGTTTGGGAAGGGCTCTGGAGAAGGAGGAGGAGGAAGAGGAGGAGGGCAAGGAGGAGGAGAAGGAGGAGGGCCGAGTGATGCAAGGGTTTTGAAAACGCTACCTAGATGTGGGAGGTGGAACCTGGTCATTTGGTTCTGCTTTTCCCAGCAGGTACCGCTCCCCTGGGGAACTTGGGTAAGTCCATAAATAGCTCTGCTGACACAAAGGAGCTCTGTCTGGGAAGGCAGCTGCTTGACACGGCCGCCAGGAGCTGCCACTGACACGGCTGCCCGCCCGCCTGTCCGCCTGCGGGAGGAGCCGGGCGGAGACCTGGGTGGGCGGGCTGGCAGGAGCGGCAGCCCCCAGTCGCCTGAGTCCCTGCCGGAGTGTGCTGGGTAGGTGCTTTGGTGACAGGGTGTGTGTGTGGTGGGCGGGGGGGATCTTGTCCAAGTCACCCTGTGCCCCTGTTCCTATTGTTTCTTCCCCAGGGCAGCCATTGATGGGCATGTTGCAACCATACTGTGTGTGTTCTGATCTGAGAGAGCTGTGTGTGTGTGTGTGTGTGTGTGTGTGTGTCGGGGGTGGGGCCCTGGAGGGGCATGCTTCCTCTGTGTGCTGCTCTCCACTTCTGGGCTGGGCAGGCGGCTTCTCTTTCTGGGAGAAAGGAATGTTTGGTGACCAGAAGTCGGGACACTGTCTAGGAGAGAGTGTTCAGCGAGTGGTGTCGGTGGTTCTGTCGGGGATGCTGCCTGCACACCAGGCACCAGCGTGAAGAAGGGAGGAGGTCTCAGGGGCTGGTCCCCGGGAGTTGCCTCTGATCCCTGAGACTTCTACCGAAATGTCCACTGGAAGCACAGCAGAGATGCGCCGTCTCCTGACCCCCTTGGGAAACATCCTGCACCTGCTCCTTCGGTCCCAGCTGAGACCCTAAGGAAGGGGGTAGTGGTCAGGGACCCACTTACCCCACAGAGCTAGCCACTGTGAGTGGGCAGAGGCCAATTCTTTTCTCAGCTTGGAGGCCCCGCATCTCTACTCTTGTTCTGAGGTTTCTAGGAAGAGCACTTGTGCCCTGGGACCCCAGGGCTGAGAAGAGCCTGGGAGGGGCCATGTCCAAGTTCACACAGCAGGCCTATGGCCAGGACCAAGATGGAGGACTTCGGCCTCCTGGAAGAGTGAGGGCAGGATATGTGGGTGCCGTTACCCCAACCTGAGCTATGTAATTCAGCGGTGAAGCTGACATTCCTGACTTGAGACATGTAGCTCAGGACAGGGCCACCAGGCCACTTACCAAGAACTTTCCTCATTCTGCTGCCCTAAGACTCGTGGCTGGGGGCTATCTCTTTCCCCTCCTGAGGTGGCTGGAGTGGGTAGATCTAGAAGGAAGGAGCTGCAGTGCCCGCCCCGCCAATGCCTGCGGGATCCCAGCCAGGGCACTTCGGCTGCAGTCAAAGTTTCCACCAGGGCCCCCGGAGTCCTCCTTCCCCAGCCAAGGGGCACCTCCCCTCCTCCCCAGTGCTAGCGCGTGGCATGACTTAGCCCAGGGCGAGCCCTTCAGGAAGCCAAGTCCCACAGCAGGGCCTGCTCTGGGCCCAGCCGGGCATCTCAGGGGGATGGTGAAGACAGAGGCAGCTGAGGCAACGTGAGCCCCTGTCAGGATGTGTCTGGGGCTTTGAACCAGAAATCATTGATAAGGCTTCTGATTATACATATTTGGTATTGATGAAATTGCCAAATTAAAAGAAACCCCCAGCTTTCTTGCCTTTGCACACAGGCTGTTCCTGCTGCCTGGAAAGTCCATCTCTTCTTTTCCCTCAGGTCTTAATCCCACCCAAACGTCCGCAACGGCAGCGAATACTCCAGTCGGGATCCGTCTGTCCGTTGGTGGTGTGCCCATGGTCGATGCTCCCTGTCCTGTTTCTGTGGGATCTGGGCCTCATTCACCCCTTGGTCCCAAGGGCCTAGCCTGGGGCCCGGGGCATGGGAAGAAAGGGCTAGGGTGCGTTCTCCCTGAGGACAAGCCCTGACGTCCAAGTCAGCTTCCTGCCCGTCTCCTAGCTCTGCCTGGCAGAGCGGTACCCTCAACGTGAGGGCCCAGGGAGGAGTCCCTTTGGAGGGCCCTACTTTCTGCATGTCAGGGTTGCTTCCATAGGGTCCAGGGGTTGGTGGGGGGTGGATTTGACAGGAGGCGAGACAGGGACAATTTTGGCTTCGGCCTGGCTGAGGCCACAGGGTGAGCCCACTCAGGGGTCAGACCGGGGTAGAATGGTATCCACACCGTGGCCTGGGCTCGAGGGCAGAAGGGGCAGCCCTGGCCTGTTTGAATGCAATGCTTACGGTCCTCGGCACAGACCATAGCGGCTTGGAGCTCAGTTTGAGCTCCCTTCAGGGAGTGCCAGCCAGGCAGTGGGTCCAGGTTCTCTTCTGCCAGTGGTCTGCCTGGCTCCCCCAGAACAGGCACATCTGAGGGAGCGCCCATGCCCATCTGGGTTCCTGGGGCTCCTTAGACCATTTTCCCACCTGGTCTCCAAGACCCTGGGGAAGGCTGAGTCTGTTTGCCTTCTGGACAGATTGGGAAATGAGGAAAGAGAGGGGGGACTTGCCTGAGGTCGCATTCGACTCAGCAGCAAGACCCAGGTCTCCAGCTGCCCAGCCCAGGTCCCTCTCCATTACACCAACTGGGTCACTCAGAGTACCTGGCTTTCATTTTGGTGCTCCTTTGCGGGGCTCGGCATTGACACGTTTTTTTTTTCTAGGACCTCTGGGCTGACTGGCCAGAGCCCGGCTCTCTCTGGAAGAGCGGTGTGTGCAGCAGAGAAAGCCCTTGGTTGGCCGGTGGGCTGGAGGCTGAGTCACTCTGGTCCCTGCTCACTGGAGGATCTCAGGCAACTCTGCTTTTTTTACTCTGGCTCAGTTTCCCCTTTGGAGCAACCAGGGACTGGACCCAGGATTGCCAGACCCCTTCCACCCATCTGATTCTTTGATTCTCTGCAGACCCTTTCCTCTTGCTAGGTCCTGAGAGTCACTGGTCAAGGCCAGGGTCTGGCTCAGCCAGGAAGCAGCCCCCAACCTGTTATCAGGCGCTTCTGGTCAGAGCCTTTTCATGCAAGCTAGAGCCCAGGCGGAGGCCAGGAGGTTTGTTGTTGTTTGTGGAGCCAGGCCGTTTCCAAGATGTCATTGCTCAGGGAAAGCCATCATTCCTCCCAGGGATAAACAAGACTGCTTATGGCTCAGCCCGCTCAGCCTGTAGAGGCTGGAGCCACTTGCCACGGGCCAGCCAGGCTTAGCCCCTGGGAGCGGCCACCTTCCCCTGCACCCAGGCATCTGGATGGGGTGGGGGCGGGTAGGATTGGGGAGAGGGCTGCTGGGGCCATGGGCCACTTGTGAGAACAAAGCTTCCAGGCACAGAAGAGAGGGAAGGGGTCCCAGGATACCCCCTTCCTCTGGCAGTGGGCCTAGGTCATCACTCCAGATGGCCCAGGCCCTCTCCCCTCTCCGTCCTGCCGTCGGCCAGCCTGCTTATACCTGGCACCGTGGCTCAGGCTGCTGCCAGAGATCTGTCAGCAGCTCCCAACTTAGAAGGTGGGGGGCATGATAAGTTATTTGGAACCAGGCACACTTTCCCTCATGTGGCCAAGACCCTCTGTGGTGTCCTCCTTACCTTTTGGTGGGGTTAGCCCAGGGCGAAGGGCAGAATTCAGACACCTGGGGCCGGGCGGAGAGTCGAGGCAGGGGAGTGGGGCGATACCGGAGAGAGACAGAGAAGAGCTGGGGAGAGCCTCTGGGAGCCTAATGGCCAGTGAGATCTTGAGCAAAGGCTGGAGGCAGCTTCAGGAAGGACCATGGGGCGAAAGGTGGTGTGATTGTGCCACTCCTCAGCTCGAGGGTTGGAACTGATGTCCATCCAGGACATGGAAACCTTCACCGCTCAGACCGCGATTCATGAAGTTCCCAGTTGACCCGAAGAGCTGCTTTGCACTTGTCCTCTCGGCCTGCCTCCCTCCTTCCTTCGCGTCCTTCCTTCCACGTGGGTTTAGCAGCCACTGCATCCCGTGCATTGCCGAGCACTGGAGGCAGAGACATGAAAGGCCCGATCTTTCATCTCGTGCCAGGGTAGGCATGGAGTGGATGGTAACAACACGGCTGTGGTGGGGAGCCTTGGGGAAGGGGCTGTGGGAATCCTGGGAAAGCTTCCAACCCAGCCTGGGAGCCTCTGAAGCTTTCTGCAGGAGTGAGGCTGAACCCGGTTCCGCACACACTTGTGCATCAAAGGAACAGGTCTTTATCCCAGTCTGTCCGCCCCTCTGGGGTGCAGACATGAGCCCTGCCCAGCCACCTGTACCTTCTTATCCCAGCAGAGGCCGCTCTGGTGTGTTGTATGCAGGCCCGTGGGCTCTGGACTAGGGCATGCCGTCCCACTTTACAGTTGCGTGCCCTTGGGCAAGACACTGGAGCTTCCCATGTGTCCTTTTCCTCAGCCCGTGGCCCAGCCTCATCAGGTTAAATGTGATGATGGGTGTGCCTGAGATGCTTCGGTGTGTTGACGTAGAGCAGGAGTGCACTAGCGCCCTACCTCACCGTGGCTGTGATTGGATGAGTTGATATGGGTGAAGTGAGGCTCTTGGCACAGAGTGGGCATTTAGTACACGGGAGGGGACACAGCAGTGTTTTGCAGGGGAGAGTCCGTGGGAGTGTGCTGTCGGAGACGTGTACAAAATCAGGGCAGAGGCCCAGCCCCGGGGGCAGGGGAGACACTGGGATGAGGGCTTTTGTTTGTTTGTTTGTTTTTTCAATAAACTTTTGAATTAAAGTATAACTGACAGAAAGACTAGAAGTATAGAGCTGATGAATGCTCACAAAGTGAACACACCTTCTAGATCAAGACATGGAACATTCTAGTACCCTGGAAAACCACCCCCTGCCCTTTCAGTGACTGCTGCCTCAAAGTTAACACCTTTCCTGACTTCCCCATTGATTAGTGCTGCCTGGTTTTGAGCTTTGTACACATGGAATGCCTGGGGATATAATCTTTCAGACTGACATCTTTCAGTCAGCATTTCGATGGTGAGATTTGTCCATATGATTGCCAGAAGTTTTATTTTATTCGTTCCCATTGCTATGTGGTGTTTCACTGTGTGGATGTACCTCAGTTTATCCATTCTACTGCTGACGGATATTCGGGCTGTTGCCCGTTGGAGGGCATAATGATGGCGCTGCGATGAATCCTCTTGCTCATGTCTATTGATGCACCGTGTACACTTTTCTGTTGGGCAAATACCTAAGGTTTGCAACTGTGAGTCATAAAATTGCGTATAATTAACTTTAGTAGATACCATCATGTAATTTTCCGAAGTGTGACACCGATTCACCCTTCTTGGCACTGTGCGAGCGAGTGCCTGTCGCTCCACGTCCTCACCAGCGTTACTGGTATTAGATGTGGTGATATCTATGTGTGGTTTTTGTTTGCATTTCCTCGATGACTAATGAGGCCCGGCACCTTTTCATATGTTGATTGGCCATTTGGATGAGCTCTTTGTAAAGTGTCTGTTCAAGTCTTTCTCCCAGTTTTCTACTGGATTATCTGCTCTTTTTCCTACTGATTTGTGGGGGCTTAAAAATATTCTGGATAGTGTTTATTGTTGGATACACACACTGAAAATATCACCTCTCACTCTGTGGCTTGTATTCTTAGTCTTCTAAGGGTATCCTTGGAAGATGTTCTTAATTTAATGCAGTCTAACTTCTCAATCTTTTTCTTTGTGGAGAATGTTTTTTGAATCCCGTTTCTGGGCCTATCACAAGATTATGGATATTTTCTCCTATGTTATTTCCTAGAAGTTTAATTGTTCTATGTTTTATATTTGGATCCAAAATCCACTTGAAATAGATTCCTCTGCATGGGGTGAGGCTGAGGTGCAGACTCCTTTTCTCTGAGTGGATATCCAATTTATTTTAAAGGCCATCCTTTCTCACTGTCAGGCAATATCATCTTTGTGAGAAATCAGGGGCAATGCATGTGTGGGTGAGCTGCGTTTGAAAGCATGCGTCGGAGTTTGCCAGGTAGACAAGGGAAGGCAGGGTGTTTGAAGTAGGAAGTACCGCAAGCACAGGTTTGGGGGTGCCTGAGAGTACAGCATAGGGGTAGGGGCACAGACCCTCTGCCCAGCTGGAAATCCATGTTTAGCTTCTGACTCTCTAAAGACTTAACTGCTAATAGCCTACTGTTGACCATAAACCTTACTGATAACATAAGCAGTTGATAACACATATTTTGTATTTATATTTATATACTGTATTCTTGCAATAAAGTAAGCTAGAGAAAAGAAAATGATATTAAGAAAGTTATAAGAAAGAGAAAAACACTCGTTCAGTATTTTATTGAAAAAAAAAAATCACATGGAAGCGGACCCGTGCAGTTCAAAACTGTGTTGTTCAAGGGGCAGCTGTAGTTCAGACTGGCTGGAGGGAGGAAACGAGCAATGGGGTGGGAGGGGGATCAGCTGGCAGGGGCAGAGCAAGCAGGGCAAGGGTCTGGGACTATGCCAGAGGGATGGAGTGGTTTTAAGCAGGAGAGGAATGTGGTCAGGTTCATGTGAGGGACATGGAGGAAGTCCATGGTCAGAGGGTGACGGGAGAATGAGTTTGGAGCAGACGGTACACTGAGCCAAGTCCAGCCTCAGCAGCACTCCTCGACAGAGACGGAAGGCATCTGCTTCAGGAGAGCAGTGGTGGAGGCAGCAGCATGCCTAGGGCCTTGGAGGGTGACCTTTGGCCACAGGGTCACAGCTGAGTCCAATGGCCAGATGTTTACCCCAGTGTCTTCAAGAGGAAGAACCTCTTTCCCACTCCCTGTCCAGTGCCGCCATGCCCTCAAGGAGGAGATATTTTAGGACCTGGGGCAGACAGACAAGGCCTGGGGAATCCCTGGAAAGGGGGTGCTTTCTGCTTCTTCTGCCCTTGATGCACCCACAGGGAGAGCTGGACAGACCCCCTCCCGAAGAGTGCAGCCCAGAGAGGGGAGTAACTTGGCCCAGGCCATACGGTAAGCCAGACGGACCCAGCCTGGAGGAAGCTGAGTCTCTCCAGGGCCTTTGGTGTGGGCCTCCTCTCCTCCCCTGAAATGTGCAGATAATAGTGCCCCTATCCTCAGGCCATTGTAAGGGTCAGAACATGGCAAAGTGTCCTCTCCCAGAGTGGATTGCAGGGGAGGAGATTGCTGATGAGGAGAGTAACAATTATGATTATAGAAATAGTGAATGTTTATTGAGCACCTATTACGTGCCAGGCTCCGTTATGTGGATTTCCTCCCAACCATGCTATGCTGTAGGTATTTGCTACTTGTGTCACCGTTTTACAGGTGAGGAAATTGAGCCTTGAAGAGGTTAAGCAGCCTGGCCAAGGGCACTGAGCCAAGAGGCGGCAGAGCCAGGATTTGAACCTGGATTTTTCTGTCTCCAGGCCCCACTCCTTCAGTGGCAATAGGCTTCTTTCTACTAACCTGGCTCTGAAAGTGCTCTCTGTTCTCTGAGCTGTTGTTGAAGTTAAGCCATAGATTGTAGGTTGGTCTCCGGCGCTCTCCTTGAGGGAGAGTCAGGCAGTGGGGAGGAGGGGCATGGTGGCCTGAGCGTGCTGTGCCCCAGGCCCTGCCTCCCACCCCCTGGCAGCCCTGTGAGGGAGGCGGCACATGACTCAGCCACACAGGAAATGGGATTCAACACCAAGCCTGCCTGATTCCAAACCCCGGCCTCACGGCCACAGGGCTATTGGTGCCCTTCCCCGGGGTCCCCCTAGCTTGGCAGCACTTTTTTGTTTGACACCTAGTATAGACATCACAGAGAAGCCACATGCTGCTGGCTCTGCCTGTGAGTGGTCCCTGGGAGGGAGAGAGATAGGGAGGGCTGCCAGGTGTGTGGGATTCTGTACCATCCCTCCCACACCAGGCGAGTTGGACATCTGCCCCTCCATCTCCCCCCACTCGGGGTAAGAGCAGGGACCCTGCATCAGGTGCTGCTCACCATGCCTAGCACAGTGCCTGGCCCGGGTGGGTGTTTCGGTAAAGGCTTTTGAAGAAGGGGAGGGAGGGAGAGAAGGAGGAAAGTCAGTGAAGGGGGCAGGAGATGAGGTCATGGGGTAGTAGAAAGAGCGGGACTTCAGAGCAGGCCGTGGATTCAATTCTGACCCCTCTGCTTGCTTTTTGATCTTGCACAAGTTACTTAGCTGCTCCGAGTCCAGTTCCCTTATTTGTAAAAGGGGGCCAACGATGTGGACCTCACAGGGTTGCTGGAAGTGAGGCATATATAAAGCAACTGTCACAGTGCCTGATGTCCAGCAGATGCTCAGTCACTGGTTGCTCACTCCCTCTTCCTCTATCTTTTTCACCATTTTCTGTTTCCGCCATCTCCAGCTCTGCCTTCCCTATCTCTATAGCGCCAAGTTTACGGTGCTTTCAGGGCAAAGTCCAAATTCCTTAACATATTCACGCTTCTGCTCCATGGAACCACCGCACTTCCTTGAATGGTCCATGCTGTCTCCTTTCCATCCCCCTTGGGCGGTAGTGGGTGGGTAGGAGATTGCCTTGGCCTCTTCCCTGGTTCTCGCCCATAGACCTCATGCCTTCAGGGAAGAACACGTGTCTTGCTGCCGTTTGACTCCATCGTCCGGCATCGGTCACAGGCCCTGGCTCATGGCTGGGGCTCGCTAGGTATTTGCTGAGTAACTCTGGGGGTGGGGGTGGAGGTGGAGGTGAGTAAGCCAGAGACTCAATCCTGATGAGTCAAAGCAGGGCCTGCCCAGGGCCCTGAGAGGAGGTCAGGCCAGGCATTGGCAGGAGAGTAGAGAGCCCTGTAGCCAGGCCGTCCCAGGGGAGCACTTCGCTGGGCTCCAAGGGATGGGCCGGAAATGGGCTGGAGGAGATGGAGATTATAGGGAAATTTTCTCCTAGGCAGAGAAAGTGGGTGCCAGGTGGGAAGGGGAGTGGTGGTGGAGCCCGCAGGTGAATTGGTTCCTTCTGCCAGAGCAGGGCATCTGTCCCCACAGGGACAGGAAGAGGCTGGGGAAACCCCTGCTCTCAGTGCTGGTACCTTTCAGATGAGAAGAGAGCTGGAGGTATGGAAGGGGTCTCTGGGGCTATGGGGTAGGGGGTAGGGACGGCAAGTCCCCAGAGAAGAGGCTTAGCAAGGTGGTGACAGGGCTTAGTACTGGAAACCCAGACCTCGGGCCCTGCCTCCTCATGCCAAGGGAGAGGCTGAGCATCCAGGGTGGGGGCATCCCAGCGGGCTCTGAAGGCTGCGCCTGGCGGCCCCACGAAGAGGAGGGAAGGCTCCTAAGAGGGGGCCCCTCTTTCCCATGCCTTGGGGGTTCCTCTTTCCAATGTAGTGGCTTTGTCTTGAGAGTCTCTGAACCAAGTGAGCTTCTCCTCTGAGCTTCAGTATTGCTTTCTGTGGAATGGGTACACTGCCCATCCTCACAAACCCCTGAGAGACCCGTGAATTACTGTGGGATCCTTTAGAAGCAGAGAATTTTCAGTCTGCAATTCAATTCCTCCTTCCTCTTGCTCCTCCCTCACCTGGGCCGCTGTTTCTAGGGGATGGGAATGGGTAGCTGACTCCCGCGGACTAGCCGGCTCCCTATCCTGGCCCAGGTGCTGCTGAGGTCATGTGTCTTCTCACAGGCTTCCCATCACTGAGGGAGCGGTGTGGTTGGAACTGGTCCCGAACCAGACTCTGGTCTGGATTCTGTCCTGATGCTCTGGTGTGGCCTTGGGTATCTCATTGTCTTCAGGCCTTACTCACTCACCGCATCTGTTAACCGGGGCTGCGCCCCAGAATTGTGTGGAGAGTCAGAAAAATGTCAAGATGCCCAGGTCCTGCTCTCAGGGAATCCAGCAGGTCTGGAACAGGGCCCAGACTGAGAGAGTTTTAAATGTCCCACAGGTGACTCTACAATGTTCCTCTCTGTGGAGAGCTGACAGTCTGGATCAGTGCTTTTCAAACGTTAATATGCAAATCAGTCACCTGGGATCTCGCTCAAAGGTAGGTTTGATGCAAGAGGTGTGGATTGAAGCTTAAGATTCTGTATTTCTTATGTCTCATATTCCTGGTGATGCTGCTGCTGGTTCACAGGTGACGCTTTGAGTAAGAAGAGTCTAGATGTTCCCATGAAGTTTATTGGACCATCCATCCATCCATCCATCTATTCATTCATCCATCCATCCATCCATTCATTATTCATTCATCAAACACTTAAGATGGGGAGTGGTGAGGCTACGGGGACAACAGAGCCCAGAGTCTCCCAGGGCTACAGAATCCGGACTCGATCTGGGGGGCACTGGTGGAGCCTGTCACGTGTCAAGCAGAGGAAGTGACAGGCTGGGACTTGCACTGAGAAGTCTCCCTGGCATGACTGAGAATGGCCAGAGGGGCCTGGGCCGCTGCCGGGAGGTCGATGCCAATCCCAGTGGAAGACGGCAGCGTTCTGGAGGTGGTGGCAGTGGAGAGAGAGGGAGTGGAAAGATTTTTTTTTAATTAATAATCTTTTTTTTTTTAGAGAAGTTTTAGGAACTAGGAGGAACAGTACAGAGAGTCCCTGTATGCTCCTTGTCTCCACACATGCTTCACCTCCCCCCGTGGAGTGATTCCTGAGGTTTTATGAGGGACAGTGAGGAGGATTCGGTGGTTGACTGAGGAGATAGTAGCGAAGGAAAAGGAAGGGAAGATGATACCCGGGGACCTGGTTTGGGCAACCGGTGTTGGCATCATTGATTCAGAGACTCTGAGAGAGGAATGGACTCGGGGAAGACCGGGCATTCAGTCTGGGACACTCTGAGCTGGGGGCGCTGAAGGGATGTCCAGAGGAAAATCCGTGCCTCCATGCCTGGATGGACTCCCGCCGCACAGGAGCCCTTCCTGCCCCACCCGGGCACTAGCCGTCCGGGCTCGGGGCCTTTGCCCCTGCAGTTTCTTTCCTCCCTAGTGAGCCCTCCCTGCCCGGGGAGCAGACTTCAGGCTCAGTGGCAGTCTGCAGTCCCACACACCCCTTCCTTCTCTCTCACGGCACCTTATAGTTGTCCTTCGCGTGATGGATCAGTTTGTATTCATTGCATGTTTCTGTGGGCGACAGCTTGGTTAATGTTAGTCCTTCCCCTCTAGCCTGCAAGCTCCACTGGGGCAGGGGTCATATCTCTCTCATTCCCTTTTGAGCCCACAGGGACTAGAACAGTGTTTGGGGGCAGCACTGTCCCGTGAGTGCTTGGTGGACGCTGGATGCTGACTCATGGGACTGGACTTAGGGGCAGGTCTGGGCTGGCAGCGGAGACTGGGCATCGTCAGCGGCCAGATGGTGCGGATGGCGGTTGTAGTCTGGGGAGTTTGGTAGGTGCCAAGAGAGCAAGCGGGACTGAGACGAGAGGGGGCCTGGGGCGGGTTCCAACGAATAGGCAGTGACGAGTGGAGAGGGGTCATTAGATCTGTTGGAAGAAATCCAGGGAGGGCTCTGCTGGGGTGGTCGTGGCAGCCATTTATGGAGCGATTCCCATGCCAGCACTGTGCTGAGCGCTGGGCGCACATCAGCTCATCCCTCCTTCCACAGCACGGCGAGGAGCTATGCTAATCCCATGTCATGGCCAAGGAAACTGAGGACCAGAGAGGTTACGCCTGAGGTCGCCCAGCCAGTAAGTGTGAAGTCGGAAGCAGTATCCATGGCTGGCAGCCTGAGGCAGGGTGAAGGCTCCAGCCTTTGGGTGTTAAGAAGCCAGGCTGGAGGTGCTGGACTGAGCTAGGTGTCAGCTGAGCAACTGAGGCTCCTGGAGCCCGAGCTGAGCCAGGAGCCCAGGGCCAGGATGCAGAGTCGGCCGAACGTGAAGGAGCAGCCCGACTCAGAAGTCAAGCCTGGAGGTCAAACGTGGGGCCAGAATTCTAATCGCCTCTCCCTTTCTCCAAGGACTTTCCAGTTCACAGAGCACTTCCTTGTCCTTTCTCAGACTTGATCCCCTTAGCTATCCGGGACAGGGGCCTAGAGGCGTCCTTGCCCCATTTCATGGTAGAGAAAACCGGAAGTGATAGCCTGAGACCACACAGCTAGCAATAATGGCATGAGGATTCCAGCCCAGGCTTTCTGGCTTGATGTCCAGTGCTCTGCCTGTAAAATCCCAGTTGCATAAGGGACACCCTGAGATGGAGGCAAACCCCAGTTCGCACCTCCCCATGCCACCTCCCCTGCCCCACCTCATTCAGGAAGTGGTTTTTGAGGGCGCAGGGGGAGCCCGGCTTGTGTAGTGGAGGTGATGAGTCATCTCAGAGTGAGAGTTGGCAGGTTGACCCTGGGGTCAGCAGACTGGGCTCCACGTTTAGTGGCTGTGTGACATTGAGCGAGTCAGTCCCAGCAGCCCACTGCCGCCCCCAACGGTGACAGCAGGTGGGGACCCGGGGCCTGGCAGACAGCCGGTGTGAGCAAGAGCTCTGGCGTCACACCCCTTCCTCGGCCTGTTCCGAGCCCTGGGTCGCACTTCGGGGAGGATTTGATTAAATCCTAAGTAGCGGCTCCATTTAGAGGTCCTGGTTCATTTCCTGTGTGCTTCTGGCAGGCGAGGCATGGACAGAATTAACCCTGTCCAGCCAAGCCAAGGAAGTGATGGATGGGGGTGAGAAGCTCCCCGCAGGAGAGGGCCAGCCGCACCGAGGACTCTGGACCCAAGGCCCTGGGCCAGCAGGCTGGTCTCTATGGCTGGATTCTTGTCACCCCAGACAATTGCAACAGCTGCCTAACTGGGTGCCCCAGCTGCCTGCACTTCCTCCATCAGAGTGCTCACTACACTCGATAAGACCAATTGTCCGACGTTTTGTTTTTTTCTGCTCAACGGACAGCAAGGATTGTGTCCGACTTGTCCTCTGCTGTCCCCCAGGGCCTCAGTGCCTGGAGAACGAATGAATGCATGTATGTCCCCGTCCTCCCCCCTCTCCCTGTCCTGCTTATACTGCCCAGAGCACTTTTCACGTAGTGCTTTTCACATGTCATCTTTGCTTATAGGACAGTGCCATGCCTGGCATCTGTTTGGTGACATGCTGTCATCTTTATCTCCACCCCTTTTCTAATCCCCCCCAGATTTCAGAGGTTTCCTGTATTTGTTTCAGAGGCCCCCTCCTCCCAAGGGACCCCCCCCACCCCAGTTCTCTCAAGATCACCAGCCTGACCAAAGCCGCCTGGGCGGCCCGACCAGGAGCACAGGACAGAACCAGTGAGCTCCGGTCTCTCCCTGTATGGGGTGGGCCCAGGGTTGGCCGTGCTCAGCCTGCTCCCCGTCCTTCTAGACCCCTGGGGGCCCCAAACAGTTGTGTGGGAGGGTCTAAGGAAGCAGGGAGGGACCCTTTGCCAGGAGACATCCAGCATCACCCTCCGATATCTTAGGTAATTTTTTCTTAGCCTCTGGGATCTCAGTTTCCTCATCCCTAAAATAAGACGAGACTGAAAATAGCCATTTCATCAAGTACTTCTCCTGGGCCAGGCCCTGTGGGGACTCACTCTTGTGAGTCCAGGGTGATGTCATGGCTCTGTGTCTCCCGGAGGTTGGGAGGCTTAGCTACGGTTGCACAGCTGGGAAGTGACACCACAGGGTTCAAAACCGGAGTCTACCTCTGGCGTCTGAGCGCCAAACTCCTGGGTACTCAGAGAGCCCTTCCGTCCTTGGTGGTTTCTCAGCTGCCCCAGGCAGGGGACCTCTGGGGACGGCCACGCTTCCCTTCCCTGCTTTGTTTAGTTTGGCCTCGGTTTAGGGCAAGATTGGCAGAGGCAGGCTGACTTGCATTTCTGGTTTTGGGTTTGTTGCTGCACTTTCCTGAGGTGTGGGCGGGCTCAGACGGGCAGGCGGCGGTCACCAGGGGGATGGGCCTGGGCCACCCCCCAGGAAAGGGGAAATGCGGCCTGCTCCCCTCTCAAGGCCACTCTGTGCCAGGCCCCAGGGCACTGGCTGCTGCTTCCTTCCATCCATTGGTCCTTCCGGGTTGGGGTGAGCAAACACTGATCATCAGGGGGCCTGCTTCAGCTTGGGGCGGCTTTGGGAGGTTTGTTCTTCTTGATGGAGAGAGCTCCCTGGTGGGTGGGGTGATGGGCGGGACTGGGGCTGCTCTGGGGACAGATCTGAAGTAGGCTTAGGCCTGAGGCTCTAACCCCAGCCTGGCCCTGATTGGTGCCTTTGGGCACATCCCTAGGTCACTGTCCAGGCTGGGCTGTTGCTCTTCCTGTCAGCTCAGCCAAGGGCTTCTCTGCCAGCTGGGGAGCAGCCTGATGGGGCGAAGCACAGCTCTTAGTTTCCAGAAGAGATTTCTGGATTGGGGGACTGGGCATCACAGTCACCAACTTTGATTCAGGGTGTCTGCCTGAGTTTGTGTCTGGGATCCCTGGGAAAGATGTGCCGCTGGCTGAGGTCTGTGATCTCGGCATTTCCCTCTAGCTGTGTCTTTAAAGTGACGGTGACTACAACCACTGTAATCCCACTGAAAGCCATATACTTTCTACAGTATGTTCTGGTTGTTACTTGGGTATGTTCATTGTCCCATTGGACAGGTAGGGGCCTTGAGGCCGAGAGGATTTGGTGACTGACCCTACCTGGCCCCGCCCTGTGAGTCTGGCTTGGCCCCGCCCTTCTCTGGGCCTCGGGTCCCTCTCTGTGCTGCTGGAGTTTCAGAGCCTGAGGTTGTGAGGTCCGAGGGTTCCCAGGTAGCGTCATCTCCCAGGTACAGGCAGGATTTCCAGGGCTGGGAGTCCACGGGGGTGAGTGGGCACCTGTCTTTGGCCATGCCTGGGAATCAGAACCTCCAGGTCACCCTGGAGTCCTTGGAGGCTTGCCCTCCTTTTGCAGCCGCCATCTCCACTGGGGGTGGGGGTGCTTTCCCTTTCAGGCTCTCAGGCCGTGGTTCTTATCCACTCAGTGCTTTCACATCCCCTCTGGGGCTCCCAGAAGCCAGGGTGACGCCTGCCATGCGTGTGCATCCCCCAGCCGCTGCCCTGAGCCATGGCTGGCCACTTACTCCCAGATGTGAGGTCTGGCAGGGGCCTCACCGTCACGGATTACTGAGGGCCAAAGGGGTTTCTCAGCTTCTGGTACAGCCTGTCCGTCTCTGGGTGGCTGCGCCGTGGTTGGTAAGTCGCTGCTCCTCAGCTCGGCTTTCTCATCTGTCAAATGGACGTGAAGGGTTTTTTCATCTGTCAAATGGACGTGAAGGGTCTCTGCAGCAAGGGTTCTGAACCTCCATTCTAGGTGTCTGCCCTTGAGATTCTTCGCCCCTGTGTGTGTACACATACATTCTCGTGTATCTGTACCGTTTCTGCATAGGTGTGATGTCTGAGTTTTCCATCAGTTCTAGTTAGTTATAGTCTCTTCATGGACGAGAATTGGGCTCTCAATAGTCCCAGCAGTAGCGTCCGTTCCAAGACCTTGACGCGGATGAGCCCAGCCTGAGACCTGCTTCGCCTGCATGGCTGCGGCACCGTGGACACTCCCGCCCTTCTCCGAGCCCTGGTCCGCCTGCCGGACAGCTGCTGTTCAGACTTCACCAAGGGCACTCTCTTCCCCTTTGCAAACGAAATCTGTAGGAACTTGGCAAAAACTTTGGGGCTTCTGAGGCTTGTGTGCAAGGCAGAAAAGGCCTTCTGTTCTGTGTGCGGCACTGCCGAGGTGCCTCCCAGCAGTTTAAAAGTCACTGAGTGGTCCCTCGGTGAGGTGCCACGTGTCTGTGTCATCTCTTTAGTCCAGGTGTCGGCAATATTTTGAAGTTCTCATTTCATTCCATTGAGTATCAAAAGCTACCTAAACACTGAGAGCAAGTTCTTAACTGGAATGCCTCACTAGGCTTTTAAAAAAAACTTTGGTTCAAGTGAAAGATACCCTTTGGCCAGGTCCAAGATTCTCCCACTTAGAGATTGCTCTGGCTTGGAGCTGGCTTGGTTGCAGTTTATGAATACAGAGACTGCCTGGCTTCTCCTTGCTCACAGAGGGGCCATGGCACTTGCCTTGGGGAGCCGTTGGGAAGGTTGTTTGGGGGTTTAATCTGGCAGGGCCCCCAGCACACAGGAGGAGCCAGGTAATGGTTGCTACCTCTCCTTCTGCCCTCAGCGAGCAGCCGTGTTTTTAAGGCCCCTTATACAGCTAAGCCAAGCTTCCGTCTGGTGCTTCGGCTGTCAGCCTGGGGTGTGGGGTGCAGGCTGCGGCCTGACTTTGTTGTGGCCTCTGAGTGCACAGTGCCCGGCGTCCCGTAGCCTCCTATTCTGAACTTTCTTGTTTCCTCTTTGCTTCCCAGATGTTTGAGTCGGAGGCAGATGAGAAGAGGGAGATGCCCTCGGAGGAAGGGAAGGGGCCGGGTGCCGATGACCCCCCACCCAACAAGGACCCCTCTCCCGGCCAGGAGCCCCCTCCAGGACAAGACCCTCCACCCAGTAAGGACTCCTCCTCTGGCCAGGAACCATCTCCTGGCCAAGATTCGCTGTCCAGTGAAGACCCACCTTCCTGCAAGGAGCCCCCGCTGTGGCAGGAACCCTCACCGAGCAACGACTCCCCTCCATGCCAGGAATCCTCTGGAGCCCCAACCCTCCCTCCCAGCCAGGACCTTCCTGCTAAGGAAGAAGCCCCTCCCAGCGAAGACCCTCTACTCAACAAAGACCTCGCTGCCATCCAGGACGCCCCTGCTCAGGACCTTCCGCCATGTCAAGGCCTGCCCCCTCGCCAGGCCCCCTTGCCAGCTGAGGCCCTTGCTGAGGAGACCACGAGCTCTGGGGACCCACCAGCAGCCACCGGGGACCCGCCTGTGGCCTCCAGGCCAGCCTTCATCATTCCCGAGGTCCGCCTGGACAGCACCTACAGCCAGAAGGCAGGGGTGGAGGGGGGCAGCTCCGGTGATGAGGAGAATGCAGAAGAGGCCGAGGAGGGAGACGAGGGGGACGAGGGGGAGGAAGACGACGATGAGGACACAAGTGATGACAACTACGGAGAGCACGGCGGGGCCAAGCGCAGCAGCATGATAGAGACGGGCCAGGGCGCTGAGGGCGGCCTCTCACTGCGCGTGCAGAACTCGCTGCGGCGCCGCACGCACAGCGAGGGCAGCCTGCTGCAGGAGCCCCGCGGGCCCTGCTTCTCCTCCGACACCACCTTGCACTGCTCGGATGGAGAGGGCAGCGCGTCCCCCTGGGCCCTGCCTTCGCCCCGCACCCTCAAGAAGGAGCTGGGCCGCAACGGCGGCTCCATGCACCACCTCTCCCTCTTTTTCACAGGACACAGGAAGGTAAGAAGGCCAAGGGTAAAGGGGGCGGGGCACATGGGATAGAGGGGCGGGATCGTGTCCAGGAGCTGCAGGGAAAGAGCGGTCACTTTGTCCCACTCCTACCAGGGCCCCGCTTCGAAGCTTTCCAATGAGTCCTTTCAGTGAGCCTTCCACCCCTGTGCCAGAGAAGAAAGTAAGACTCGAGAGACACACCTGGGCTTAAACCCTGACTCGGTGACTCCAGATACAGCGTTCTTGCAGCTCTGCTGCACCGGGGTCCCCACAGCGAGTAGAGCAGATGCGGCCTGGCCCAGAACATTGTGTATCTGGATCTTAAAGACCCGAGATAGTAGCTAGAGAAATAGTTACAATTTCAACTTGGTCCATGCCCAGCAACATTAGAGGCCCATTAGCCAACCCAGTGACAACACATGCCGACTCGGTGCCGGCATTCCTCTGAGCCATTTCCATCAACTCATTAATTCTCACAGCAGCCCTGCGACGTAGATCCTATTACTGCTCCCTACAGGTGAGGAAACTGAGGCACGCAGAGGTCATCTCGCTTGCACCAGGGTTCTAAATGTCAGAACCAGAATGAGCATCTGGCTCTGGGGTCGGCGTCTTGAGCACTATGCTATCTGCCTCCTGCAAATGTTTAGAAGTGAAGGAATAAGTGTGTGTTGATCGCTTGCTGTGGGCCCGGCCCTGCTCTGCGCCGCAGCAGGGCCCAGAAGCGTGCGAGGCCGATCGCAGCCTGGGAGGAATGAGCTCTCCGTGTGGGCCAGGGAGGTGGCCCAACAGTGAAAGCGTTGTGTCGTGCCCTTGAAGCTCACTAGCCCCCTTGAGTCAGGGTTCTGTCTTTCATTTACTGTGTGGCCCTGGGTGAGTCACTCAGCTCCTCTGAGCCTGTGTGTCCTCTGAAAAGCAGACATTAACGGGCCTCACATGCCAGGGTGGCTGCGGATGAACCAGGAGGGTCTGGCGCGGGGTGACATCGGTGCAGGCGTGCGGCGAATGCCCTTGAGGCACTAACAGGCAGTGTGGGGCGAGGCGTTGCTATGGCAGTAGTTGGGAGCCCGGGCGACTGGGGGTGGTCAGTGTGTACCGAGGGCAGCGACCCCTCAGAGACCCGGGAATCCAGGGAGGAGAGTCCCAGGGCCTCAGGCCATCAGGGAGGCTTCTAGAGAAGTCTTCTGCCTCTCTCGTCGTGGCTTCCCTCAGCTCGGCCTCAAAGGTCGAACAGGTTTGGAACAGACAGAAAGGCTGAGGCAGGTATTCTGTGAATGAGGACGTGACCTGGACAAAAGTGTCCCCAGAAGCCAGTCATTGGCCAGAGCGGGGGATTCTTGAGTCACAGGCGTGACAGACAGACAGGCCTCCAAGCCCATGGCAGACACGACTAGCAGATGCCGGCGTGCTTCCCCCGCAAGGTGGGGCATGGCCTCCGAAACCATTGAAGCCAACTTGGCACTTGAGAGGACAGCTGCGGACAGGGGGCTGGGCTGGAGGAGCGGGCTGGGGCCCTGAAGAACTGGACCTTCAACTCTGGGTCCAGGAATTGGAACCGAATCCCAAAGGAACTGGGACTGGATCACAGTTTCCCCATCTGTCAACGCAGGTGGGTCTCAAACTTTGATGTGCTTCAGAATTACCAGGAGGAGGTAATTCCAGACCTCTGGGGTCAGAATGTCCCTGGGGAGACGCTCAGACCCCGCGTTTTAAACAGGCCACCCAGGGGTTGTGAAATACCTCACAGTTGGAGCGTCACAGCCTTAGGCGATCCTGGGTGCAACTGCCACAGGAGAGTCCAGACCTCTGTCCTGCCGAGGTGAGGCCTCAGCTGAGTCGGGGAGGCCTGGACACTCTCCTCTGGAGGGTGGCCGAGGTCCAAGGGCCTACCACCTACCTTGGGCCTCCCAATCCTGATCCCCCCACCAGACCCTTCCAAGCCCTCCCCTCCCCCCTTGCTCAAATACAAATACCTATAATACGAATGAGTTCAAATAAGTTTACATACATTCATGTGTACACTTCTGGTTCCCCAAATTAGTTGACCTCAGCTCCTATTTTAGGAAAGATACTTCCGCCTGGGAGTCCAGCAGGCCAGGACAAGTTTTCTCCCGTCTCAGCTTCCTCCTTTGGGTGCCCGGGACTCCCACTGGCATCCTCTTCTCCCCCACCCTCTCTGGGCCGGCTGCTTCTTTCCTTGGGCCTGCCTGACTGAGCCTGCAGAGCCCCGGAGGCTGCCCCCAGCCCCGCGGTGGCTACTTTTCTCTGTGGCTTCCGCTTACCAAGTCTCGAGTCCTTCATCAGCACTCAGATTCTGCTCCCTCCAGCCAGCCGGCTTTTGTAAGAAACCTACCCTTGTAGTAGAGGTAGGGAAGCAAGGTCAAGGCTGGACAAGCACCCTGGTCTCCTTCCATCCCTCACTGGTAGTGGGCCTCGGGCAAGTCCCTGTGATTCTCTGAGCCTCAGTTTCCTCATCAGTGAAATGGGAATAGTAATAATACCTCCTTTATAGGGTTGCTCAGAAGATAGCCCAACTCGGGTCAAATGGTAAGGGCAGGGCCTCGCACTCAGCACCTGCTGGGTGCTCCGTAAATGGGAACAGTGTTGACGATGATGAGGGGGAGGAAGATTGCAGCAGCAAGACGAGTAGCGGTTATCCCGACACCCACCAGGTGCCTCAGCTCCCTTTCCACAACACTGCTTCCAGGTGGGCCCAGCTGCTCTCATCTCGCAGTGAGGAGCTGAGGCCGAGGGAGAGATGTGTTGCCCCAGACCCCCCAGCGAGTACGGCTGGGCACTGGCCTTTCCTTGTCCAGTCTTTTCTGGCTCCGCCTCCCCCAGACCCTGCAACCCTCGTGCTGCTAAGGGGCAGGGGACGTGGGCTGGCTGGTGGCTAGGGAGGCAGTGCTTTCTCTAGGACTTCCGTCTTCCTGGCTTAGGCCTGGCTTTCCTGGGAGGGTCCGTGGATGCCGACAGGCTACTGTTTGCAGGCAGCACCAGGCTGGAGGTGAAGGAGCGAGGGGTGCAGTCTTCAGGCTATGGACTCAGACAGATCTGAGTTCAAGTCCCAGCTCCGCATCCTCCCGCCTGTTCTGAGATCTTGGCCAGGTGACATCTTTCTTTGAGCTTTAGTTTTCTGTTGTAAAATAGGCAGACCTGAGTCTGCCTGGAGTTGTCCAGGGGTTCGGGGAGGTACGCACCACACTCAGTGTCCAGGGCGCTGATCCTGTGATGGTATGAGACCTAGGGGGGCCAGATGGAGCTGGGGCAGCCTTGGGCTGGTCACTGTGCAGCTGCTGCGTGGCTGAGCTGAGGCTGCCTGGGTCACAGGTTGTCTGTCACCTGGTGACAGTCCCTGTGTTGGCCCTCCCCGCACCTGTCATCTGCCCTCCTGTGCGCGGAGTGATTTCTTCTGGGAGTACCAGTGTCCAAACCAGACAAACCTGAGACGGTCTGCTTGGCCTTGGTCGCCTTACAGAGGGGCCTCCTGAGGTCCAGAGAGGAGGAGAGCCCACCAAGTTATCCCACGAGCTCTGCCTGGGTCTGGCTCTTCCTGCTGAGTTGAGCTGTCTCGCAGTGCCCTCTGCTGCCAGACCCTCATCCTGCCGCTGGGAGGCTGCACAGGGCAGATCCACAGGCCTGTGCCTCCCTCTCCCTGAAAGCATCTGTGTCTGGGCCCGGGATGCCCATCGAATCCCACCTCAGCCTGGCCTGACTCTGCCCAGAGTCACAGGTCATTCTTTGACAATGAGGAGACAGAGGCTGGGGGCCTCTCCCTGGCCATGCGTCTTTGTCCCCTCCTCCTGCAGGGGCCTGGCTGGTGCGGGGGTTATGGGGGGGGTGCCAGCCCCACAGCACCCATCTTCCCACCTGGGCCGCGTGTCGGAGGAGGGCCCTTAAGATACCTTCCAGCTCCAAGATGTGACACCACCTTCCAGACTCCTATTGAAGAAAAGCCTAAAGAAAAGTTATTTCCTACGTCTAAACAAACAAGTATAAAGTCTAAGTCCACTGTGTCCACCAGGCTCAGTGGGGCCTGCCAGGCTGGGCTTCTCAGAGAGCAGGGAGGCTGGCCACACGGCCCAGAAGTCAGGCCAGGACCGAAGAGGAAGCCAGTGAGGCCCTGCCCCCAGGAGAGCCCTCAGGCCTGGGTGGGCACTGGACCGGGACCTGCGACTCCCTGCTACTTACCAGCTCTGAGCACCTGCGCAAGTAGCTGAACTGCGGCAGGCCTCCATGTCCTCACCTGTAAACTGAGAGAAGTAACAGCAAATGGCCCTTACAACTGCCGTGAAGAGAAAATGAGGTAAAGTTTGCAACGGCACTTTCGCTCAGTGCCCGGCATGAGTGCTCAACAATTAACAGCCATAACCACAAATGGCTGGCACTTACTGTGTGTTAGCTTAATCAGTCCTTGTAACGGCCCTGTGAGGTGTGTCTAATAAATAAAGAAACCAAGGCACAGAGAAGGGATGCAACTGGGCTAAGATCTGTAGCTGATTAATGATGGAGCTGGGATTCAAATCCAGGCAGGTTAGAGTCTACACTCTTCACCACTGCTATGATTACAGTTGTAATTACGATAAGAGTTATAATTATTATTCTGAGAGGCAGTGAGCTCCCAGTCCCTGGAGGTGGCCTGGTGGGGCTGGGCAGGCCCCAGGGACTCCTGCCTGGAGTGAACGGAGGCCGTTCTGGGCTTGCTTCTGTGAGCCATACATCAGGGGTGGTCAGGCAGCACCGAGATGGTGGGCAGCCGATAGGAAGGAGGGGCTGTGCTGGGCCCTGGGCAGGCCACACTGCAGCTCCTACAGGGCGGAGCCTCGGCAGCCACTTGGGGCTGCAAATCAGAACCCTAACTTTCCATCTCAGTTCCTTCTCTTTGTGGCCCACAGCACCCCCCGTTTGTGCCTGGATTACCCTGGCTGCTTTGGGGGCCAGCTCCCACGGGCAGCGATGCCCAGCCACTCTGTCAGGGCGATTGGCATGGGCTGGTCTCTGCCGAAGGTGGCCCCCTCCCAGCAGTGGAAGGAAGGGCCCATTTCCCAGCAGTACAGGGGCTGGGGGTGGTGGGCGGGTGGGAGCGGTCGAAGCCCATTGTGTGGTGCTGATAAAGTACGGAAGCTGAGGTTAGAATGGGAGGAAACGCGGCACCCGAGGCCATTTCCCACGGGTGGGGGCTTTGGGCACTGCCTAGACCGGCCAGCGTGACACAGCCTTATAGTCAATGGGTGACAGCAGTAACGTTCACTGGGCAGTGAACACTGGCAGCCCCTGGTTAGTGAGGGTGCCCCCGCGGGTCACGGGGTCCCAGGCTTTTTCCTAGTGCATCTTCCAACAGTGGGGCATGCGGTCATCATCGTGCCTGACGTTAGAACTACAGAAGCTGAAGCCGAGAGGCTGGGAAACTTCTCCAGAGTCAGTGTATGTAGGACCTGTACCCAGGTCTGGCCACACACTGACCTCTGGATCCTCACAGCACAGACGGGCGTGTGCCTGTGTGTGCACGTACGCACTCGTGTTTACAACCTTGGTGGGGCAGCCTTCTCAGGAAAGAGGCGGCATTTCCCCCGAGTCTTTCACCAAAAACATTCAGAATGTGCTCTGTCCTTGCATTTGAGTAGCAGCATCCTCTGGTGGAGAAACACAAGGCTTGAATTCAGAGAGACCTAGATTCCAGATGTCAGCTGGGCGTCCTTAGTCTAGTGACTTAATTTCTCTGAGCCTCTGTTTACTTTACTCCGAAGATTAATGAGATAGTATCTGCATAATGCCCATTCCAAGATCTGGCCTATAGTACAAGCTCTATAAATAATGCTCTACTTCATTAGTCCATCTGTCAGTCCATCAGTTCGTCTATCCATCACAGGCGGGTGCTTCACCAAGGCTAGTAGCTCCTCCTGCTGGATACCCCTGGATTACTTTCCTTTCCAGAATTAACACAGTATTTTAAAGCTTAGCCCATCTTCTTTATTTTACAAATGAGGAAACTGAGGCCCAGGGTAGGACTCAGGGGGAGTCAAAGCTGAGACCCACCCCTGGTGGCCTTCTATCTTGTCCTGGAACATAGTGTCCAAGCCCATCCCTCTCTGAGCTCCGCTCCCCTGCTGTCTCAGAGCACTTCCTGGGCTTCTGCTCCCGGTGGCACAGCTGGGGCCCTGGTTCCCCTGGAGGACAGGCTGGCACAGGCAAGGCAAGGGACAGAGAGGGAGCCCCGGGGGAGACGGTGGGAGTCGGAGGGTGTGGAGGACGTGGGGGAGGCAGACCCTGGGGAGAAGAGGAGAGAGCATCCCAGGAAGGGGGCACAGCACAGGCAAAGGCAAGGAGTTGGGGGCGGAGTGGGTGGAATTTGTGGGCTGAAGTGGAGCCTGAGGGATAAAATTGCAGACCTGGAACCAAGCAGCAAGAGCCTCAAGATGCATCTTTCCCAGTCTGCTTTCCCTCTCTCTTTCTTTCATTCATTCATTCATTCATTCTACACATACTTATTGGGTCCTAGTGTGTACAAGGCCTGGTGAATGTGACCCAGACATAGGTGAAGAGGCCTGCTCTTGGGAACTCACGATCCAGTGGAGGAGACAGATTTGGAACAAGTCACTTTCGGTGTAGTAGGGACCTCAAAGGGGGTAAAGTAGGCACAACCTTGGTGGGGCTCCCAGGTGAGGAGGCATTGAAGCCGCTTTCCTGAGGTCTGGGTCTTTCCCAAGGCTGGATCTTAGGAGGAAAGGGAGGTGGGAGAGTCACAAAGGCATCCCCCATGGAAGGAATAGCATGTGCAAAGGCCCGCGGTGAGCGGACAAGGCAGGGGAAGACTTCCTGTTTGGCTGGAGGGCAGGTGCAGGAGGTTGCTGGAGCAGGAGTCAGGCTGCAGAGGTAACTGGAAGGGTGGTAACAGATGCTAAATGGGCCTTTCTGCCCAGATCCTCACTGTAGACCCTGTACGGCCAGTTTTGGAGCTCGAATATTATCCCACGGGCATGAGGGAGCCATGGAAAGTGCTGAGGCGTGGGGGGGGGGGCTCTCAGGCCTGTGTCGTAATTCACTTTGCATGCTCTGACCAGTCCCAGGTATCTGTAAGACCTCAGAATCCTGAGTTAGTCTTTCTGATCTCGATTTCAAAATTAGGACAGCAAGTGGCCCGAGTCCCACAGCAGAACCCCTGCTGAAGCGCTGCTCTCCAGCCTGCACTACTGCCTGCGGTGATGCCTCTGCACTAACGCTCTGTCTCTGACTTCTTCCCAGCAAGCCAGGTCCTAGATGCACCAGGAGGAGGCCCCTTTGGGCTCCCATAGGCCAGCTGCACTCTATGCACTCTAGGAGTGAGGTCGCCTCCCCCATCTGTTCCGTGAGGGGTGGGAGCTGTGGGAGGCATGGGGACTGTTTTGCAGGAGCTGTTGGACCCCTGTGCCTCTCTTTGCTCAGGCAGCAGCCCCTGGAAGCCCAGACTACTACCTACCTGTCTTTTCTCCACAGATGAGCGGGCCCGACACGGTTGGGGACAATGATGAAGGCTCCCAGAAGAGAAAGAGCAAAAACCTGTATGTATGTTTGAAAGATCCATTGCCCTCACCCTTGCATTCGGGGAGGCCCTCTGCACCCCTCTTCCTCCTCCAGGGGTACAGGTGGGGAGGAGGGGTGGCGCCCAGTCCTACCCCAGACAGACAGCAGTGAACAGCAGGATCCTGGGACTTAGCAGTGGCCCCAGGGTGGGGTCACCGGGGTGCTAAGCATCTGGCACTGCCCTCAGCATCTATGTAGCATGAGGTGAGGTGCTGATTTAGTACCTGGAAGCCACAGCGAACCAAACAGAGGCAACCAGCCAGGTTGCCATGGCCCTGGTCCAGCCTCTAAGATAAGAAGTGGCCTAGTGACCTCGACAAGTTCTTTGGCCCTCTGAGAAAGGGCCGAACAGGCCGTTCATAGGGTTCCCTTTTTTCCTCTTGGCTCTTGAATGCTAACAGTCCCAGACATTGCCAGGAGAGGGCGCTGCTGGCCCAGATAGTGTGTCCCGTATTCCTGGAGCCTTTTGGGCGGAGCTCAGGGCCGCTTACACTTTTGTTTTGGGATTTGTTAGAAGTGCCTGTTAACAAGGTGTGTGGACAATCTCCTTGAATCTCCTTGTACCCCCAGGCCCAGGGCCCTGAAGACTGCAGACAGGGACACATAGTGGCACCTGGAGGGGGCGCCCCCACCCCCTCCAGGTCCCGTAGTGCCCACCACTATGCACAATCTGGGCTGGGGGAGGAGAACAGGGATCCTTCCCAGATGCCTCCTGCGACCTTCTTCCCTTGCCTTGAGCTTAGCTGGGGTCCACCGCCCTAGAAACTCTCCCAGCTCCCCTGCCCCAGGGCCGCTGTATGGAGGCTTCTCTCTGCAGCCAGGAACAATCACACTTTCTAGGGAAGGTGAAATGCACAAACAAAACTGGTCCTTTGCACCAGCCATCTGGCCCAGGCCAGCCTGCTGGCAGCGTGGAGCAGTGGGGGCTGGCGTCCGGGGTGCCGGAGCTGCCCTGGCCCCCCAGCTCTAGTCTCCTTTCAGAGCGGGCACTGCCTTCTGAATGCCTGAAGGTCACATTCGTAAAAGTTTAGTTGAGGACTCTTAGAATCTGAGATAATAACACAAGTAACTAATATTTATTTTGCTAGACACTGTTCTATGTGTATTACACATATTATCCAATTCAATTTTTACCATTATTTTTATTTTGCATTTTCTTTTTTCTGACTTATTTTACAAATAAACTGAGGTAGAAAGAAGTTACTTGTCTAAGGTCACATAGCAAGTAAGTGGTGGAGCTGGGACCTGAAAACTGGCGTGCTGGCTCTAAAAATTACACACACACACATTTTTTCTTTGGAGCCTGTTATTATTTTTTTTAAATCCTCATCCAAGGATAAATGTATTGGTTTGAGAGAGAGAGAGGGAGGGAGGGAGATAGAAACATCCTTCGATCAGTCTGCATGCGCCCAGCCAGGGGTGGAACACACAGCCCAGGTATGTGCCCTGACCAGGGACTGAACCTGCAACCTTTCGGTGTACAGGATGATGCTCCAACCAGCTGAGCCACCCGGCCAGGGCCCAAGCCTATCCCTTGCAAACCCGGTGCAAAGCGCCCTGAAGGAGACCCGCAGCGCCCCTGCTAAGCAGCCTTTGAGCCCAGAGGCCACTCTCCATCTTCTCACGGCTCTGACCAGAGAAGAGTGCTCCTTCAGCTTCCTCTTACGGGCCCCCTTTCTGTCCCCTGACCTCTGCCATCCTATTCCGAGATGTCCATGTGCCAATCAGGGACTTCACGCACCTCTCCAGTGTGCCCTGAAGCTGGTGGTCTGCTCAACGATGCACCTGGGAGGAAAGGCTTGGCTGGGCCAGGCACAGAGAAACACTGTGGTCTCTGAGCAGCGAGGAGCCCCTGAAGGTTGGGCCTCAGACAAGCCCCTGCCCCTCCCGGGGCTTCCGTGTGCTCACCTGGGCAGGGCCATAGGCAGGGCTGTCAGAGCATGGAGCTCAGGAAGCCAAGCTCTCTCACTCCCAGCCGCCCCAGGGCTCTCTGAGGGCCTGTTCCTCACCCAGAGGGCTGCCAATCCCTGGACTCCTTGACTTGGAACCTTCTAGAGCAGGGTCCCCATCCCTGGGCAGCTGCCCTAGATGCTCAGGAGGCAGGTGGGCCTCAGCTCCTAAGCCTGAGCAGGTTTGTTGCAAGCGCTGTATAAAGCTCTATGCACATTTCCTCTTTGCCTTGAACCAACCCCACCACACGGTAAGTACCTTTATCATACTTTTTTAACAGATGACAAAACTTGACATTCAGAGAGGTTAGGTAACTTGACAAAGAGCACACAGTTGGTAACTGAGGGAGCTGGGATTTGAACCCTGGACTATCTGGCTTCAGATTCTCATAACCTCCTCTGGGTACCACTCCCCTCAATTATAGAGGGTGTCCCATAGGTCATAGTGTCATTTAAAGCTTGAATAACTTCAGAAGTATAAATGCTACAGACTTAAAAAACACATTTGAAAGTTGAATTATTTAAACTCCTTTTATACTTACTTAATTTTGTGATTTAGATCATGCATTTTAACCTTCTGGTTTCCATCAGTGTTTTTCATCTTTAATGAGTGGAGGCCAGAAATTAAAACAAAAACTTTATGATTGAAAAACCATAAAACTGAATGTCTTAAAAATTAAATAGTTAAACTTTTAAAATATGATTTTGGAAGTTTATAAGACTTGCACTTCTGAAGTTATTTAAGCTTAACACAGTGTTAAGACTTTTGGTGCACTCTGCCTGTTCGTGGATGGGAGTCTCCAAAGCCAAAGCCTGAGGCGGAGGGCCGGTAGGCCAGAGCTCTTCTCTGGAGGTGCCCAGGGTGGGGGGTCTACAAGAGGGGGTGGGGCTGGCCAGTGAGCAGGAGCATGGGACATTTAACCCCTTTCCTGCCAGCAGCTTTGCCCAATGCTGAAATCTGCAGGGGGGTGGGGAGTGACAAAGCTAAAAATAGTTCTTGGCTAAAAATAGCCAATCCTGCCACCCTGGCTGGTGGAGCCTCCCGTCCCTCCCCTTTTCCCTCCCAGCAATTTGCTGACTTGTTTTCTCCTCCTTCCCCTGGCGCTGCCATGGTAACGGGGGAGGCCAGTCACAAATAACTGGGTCTGGCTTCCTGCCTGGGCGGGCCCTAGAGGCCGCCCCTTGCAGACACATGCCCCTTTCACGGGCTCCCTCTCAGGGTTGGCCAGGAGGGATTTTTTTTCTGCTCTCCGTCCTGGTCCCTCCCATTTCCTGGCTCCTCCTGTCTGAGTCCCAGCCCAGCCTATGCCTGGGAGTCCAGTTGTCCGGCTGGGATCCCTGTGAGCACGCTCGGCTGCGTCCTGCCCCGTAGCTGCCTGCCTGCTGCCCAGGACAGAGGGTGGGGAGCAGGAGCTCAGGAGTACTCCCTGCCAATCTTCCTGGGGTTCCAAGGTGGGGGGCCCGACGGAGATGCTCCGAGGCATGTACCTCACGCGAAACGGGAACCTACAGAGACGGCACACGATGAAGGAGTAGGTGCCCCTGGCCCCAGCCCACAGCCTCCCCACCCTGAATCTGCAGGGGCCGACTGTGCCAGGCTGACCGACCCCCTTCTCTGCTTCTGCTTCCAGAGCCAAGGACATGAAGAACAAGCTGGGCATCTTCAGGCGGCGGAATGAGTCCCCCGGGGCCCAGCCAGCGGGCAAGGCAGACAAAGTGATGAAGTCATTCAAGTAGGTGCTCCCTGGGACCCCTCAGGCACTCACTGGTTCTTGGGGAGCAGGGTGGTGTTGGGGTTAAGGGGGAAGGGGTGCTGCTGGCAGACCCAGCTCTGGGTTGGATGGAGGCTAACAGAGGGGGCTTAGTACCTGCAAGCAGCAGCCCTCAGGGGGAACAGCTGTCTGGGGAGGATGGCCAGGCAGGGGGCCGAGTGGGGGCTAGAAGTGAGACTGGCCCCAAGAAAGGCGGTGGGTCCCTCCTGAGCTCCCCAGATTGGCCACGGACTGGGCCAAGGGTGGAGGACAGAGGCTACCCCGACCCAGCCACCCCACTTCGCGAAACCTTACAGTGCGCTCACTGTGCCCCCGCCTTCTCCCCTCAGGCCCACCTCGGAGGAAGCCCTCAAGTGGGGCGAGTCCTTGGAGAAACTGCTGCTTCATAAATGTGAGTGGGGGTCAGTGGTCTCCTTCCCTTCCCTGTGTTCTCTCCCTCACTCTCTCTTTCCTGGGCCCGGCAAGGTGCCCCTGGTGTTGGGAGAGGCTAAGCCCAGGCTGAGGCCCTTGGTTTGGCCTTGGAGCCAGCTTCTGCCAGCCCCTCCCTGTCCATGGGAGCTGGCACTGCCAGCCAGAGGCCACTGGGACCTGTGTGCCCAGACCCGTATTCCCAGAATCACAGTAAACATTTCCATGTACTGAGGGCCTGCACTGGGTCAAGTGTGCCCGTCCTTTCTGGGCAGGAAGCCCTCTCTCCTCACCGGGCTTCAGGGGACTGGCTGAGCATGCCTGTTTTATAGATGAGGAAACTGAGGCAAAAATGGGGACAGACCTGGCCAAGGCCTACAAAGAGGCAGTGGCAGGGGTGGGACCACCCCCCAGGGCTGCTGGCTCTCGGGAGCAGGTGCTGTTACTAAGCTCCTAGCATCTGCCCCTAACAGCCCCCAGGAGGGAAATCTGGGGGTCCCGCAGGCAGGAGGGGCTGGTCCTGCCTCTCACCCAGGGTCTGGCCTTCCCCTCACAGATGGGTTAGCAGTGTTCCAGGCCTTCCTTCGCACTGAGTTCAGTGAGGAGAACCTGGAATTCTGGCTGGCGTGCGAGGACTTTAAGAAGGTCAAGTCCCAGTCCAAGATGGCAGCCAAGGCCAAGAAGATCTTCGCCGAGTACATCGCAATCCAGGCGTGCAAAGAGGTAGGGCCTCCGGCTGGCCCCAGCCCTGTCCCGATGCCCCGCGGCCTCTTAGTGGTTGGGGGCACCTGGACGCCTCAAGGAGGAGATGGGGGGAAGAGGGCAGAGTGATTCTTAGGGACCCCGTGCCCTGGGTGGAGAGGAAGCCGCTGGGGCCACAGGAAGAACTGCGTTCCGCTGATAACAAAAATGGCCTCTGTGGAGATGCTGAGCCCTTTATGAACGGGCTCTCGTATTTAACTTCGCAACAACCTGTAAAATAGGTTGTAGTATCCTTGTTAAAACACGGGACAGTTTTGGAGAGCCTGATCGTGTAGCTGACGTCTGCCGAGTGTGTGCAGGCCCCGTGTCCAAAGTTCAGGGAAGATCTGCTGATTGAGTCCCCATCTTGCCAGTGTGGAGGGTCTTCCTCGATTCGCACAGCTCTTTGGAGAATACCTCTGATCTGTAGAGAAGACAAGTGAGACTCAGAGCACTTCGGTGATTTGCTTAGAACCGCACACCTAGGTATGGCGTAGGCAGCCTGGCCCTAGGGGTGGCGTTTCAGGCCCCACAGTAAGTGACCGAGTGAGGACTTGAGTCTGCTGACCAGGGGCCCCCACTCTGAACCTTAAGATGTGCAGCAGAGGGACTTGAAGGTGAGGGGCTGGGTAGGTCCCAGCCCTGGTCCCCGGGGTCAGCCCCCTGCAGGCAGCCCTGACCGTGCCACCTCTGCCCCCAAAGGTAAACCTGGACTCATACACACGGGAGCACACCAAGGACAACCTGCAGAGCGTCACGCGGGGCTGCTTTGACCTGGCACAGAAGCGGATCTTTGGGCTCATGGAAAAGGACTCATACCCACGCTTCCTCCGCTCTGACCTCTACCTGGACCTCGTTAACCAGAAGAAGATGAGTCCCCCACTTTAGGGGCCGCCGGGGCAGAGCTCAGCGTTCACACCGGGAGGGCTGGGCCCCTCCCACCGCTCCCTCTCCCCTGCGACGGAGGAGGCAACCAAGCCCCAGAGGCCGCGTCTCCGGACAGACAGATGGACACTTGGACGAGAGGCTTGGACTGAGAGAGGCCCAGGCCACTGGAGAAGAGAAGGACTGGCCCCACTGGGTCCCCAATGCCCCGGTACGAGGGGTCCCAAGGGCCCCAGCAGGTCAGGGGCCCTGGCTGAGCCAGATCCGGAGCTGCTGCTCCTTGCTGCGGAGACCTCGAGTTGACCAAGTTCCTTAAAGAACTGGCTGATGGGGCAGGGGCGTGGCCAGGGCTCTGGGGCTCTCCTGGGGGCCACCGGGGTGCTCGCACTGCAGACCCCGCCTTGAGTTTTATTTATTTAAACAGTAGTGGGATGCTTGGCACGTCTTCCTGTAACAGGAAACCTTTGCCTCATCAGTTTTCCTAATTTACAAGTGCAATATTTTAACCAACGCCTTGTGAAAAAGCCGCCTTGCAGAAAAGGCGGGCATCATCTTCCAGTTTCAGGGGTTTGCTGGTCCCAGGCACCAGTGGCAGGCAGCTGGGCCTTTTGGACTGATGAGGCCTGGAGGGACAGGTCATACGGTCTGGCCTCGCCCAGAAACCCGGCACTGTCGAGTGAGGAGGTCCCTTAGGGGCCCTGGGAAAGCATGACACCCTCAGACCACACAGCAGCCAAGTTCTGGAGCAAATAAAGGGCCTGTGTTATTTCTTGGTTTTGATGCTTTCTGTGTGTTCCTGATTTCGAGGCTTCCCAGGGTGTCTGGGGTTGGAAGGGTTGGTCACTGGGCTGTTGCTCCAGCTTCTCCTCCTCCCTAGCCATCACCTGCTTCCTACCCTGGAGCCAGAGACATGATACACTGGCTGGAGATGCTCCCTGACCACCTCTGCCTCTGTGACAGATGCTCTGCCATGCTTGTTCCGTTTGTCATCTCATCTTCTCCACAAGCCTGGGGTGCGGGGGTTATCCCCAGTTGACAGATGAGGAGAGTGGAGCACAGGCAGGTAAGGTGACTGGTCCAGAGTCACACAGGGGACAAGTGGCAGAGACAGAGTTCAGCCTAAGCCCACTGCCTGCAAAGCTCTGGCTCTCTTGCTCTCTACCAGCTCCAGGATAGAGTCCGACCTTGGCTACCAACTATGTGGCCTTCGGCAAGTTCCTTCACTTCTCTGCCCTGCCGCACCCTGAGATTCTGGTTGTTGGTGGTGGATAGGGCCAGAATCTTTGGTAGGGCAGCAGCTGCAGACCAGCAGGCTCACAGGGGCTTTTAGGACAGGAAGAGCTGGGGAGGGGACAGGGAGACAGGTTTACAGAGAATCTGTCTGTGCCTAACAGGAGATGCAAATTCAGCAAAGGCCTTGACCAAAGCCACAGTTCAGGGCAGGTCCTGGACCGCTCTCCTGGAGGGGTGGAAGAGAGCCTGCAACCCGGGCCAGGCTGATGCCCAAGCTTCCCCCGATGACCACACGTACCACCTGCCAGGGTCTCGGGGCAGCGCCCAAGGCATGGATGGCCTGGGGGTGGCGACTAGCTCAGCTGAGCTGACTTAAAGCTGGACAGAATTGGTTGGTGGAGGAGGGCCTGGACCCCTCTCCGTGGATCCTGTTCCCTGCCTGGTGTCCTGGGTTCGAGTTGGCCCACTGGGGACTGGGAGATGCAAAGGACATGAGACTGTGCAGCCACTCTCCTCCCTGCCTTTCCCTTGCTGGTTGCCTTGGGTGAGGTCACCCCCATGGGCCCCCATAAGGAGAGCATCAGAAATGGTGGTTTCTGGAGGCCTAACCTGGGGCCATGCATATAGTAGGTGCTCAATGCATGTTGCAGTCTTTTCTGGAATGTGAACTCTTCCAGGAATGGGGTTGGGCCTTCTTCCAGGCACCGGACCTGGCCACTGAGCCCCGCTTGGCTGTGTACTGGCGGAGGGCTTTCCTGCCTTGAAGCCGCCAGTGCCCCGATGAGGCAGGAAGGATGGTGGGGGGCATAGATGGGCTCCTTATTGGGAACAAGGGCATCTGCTGCTTGTAGGAGACACTCAGCCCACAAGGAGACTCTCCTTTCTTTATTCCAGGGGTTTAGCCCACTCCAGGCCCTCCACCTTCCCACCCCAAGTTGCCCAAATTGCCACAGAAACCAGCATCCAGGAGAACAAAGTCAGGCAGATGGAATTCCCGCTTCGGAAGGCCCCACCGCCTGGTTTCCACTACTCACACCCAGGTCCCCTGGCCTCAGAGACGCTTTCACTACACCAAGCTGCCGGAGAGCAGACTGGAGAGTCGCCTGGATCCTCCTGCCCTGGGCTCTGGGGGCCCTGGGCTTGGCCCTTACCCGCTTCGGCCTCAGTCCCCTCACCTGTACAGTGTCTTTGGGGCTGATCCCCATTTTTCTTTCACATGTGAGGTCTGGCAATCCCTGGCTGGTCCGTGTGGGGTCTGAGAGCTGTGAGGTCCACATGTCCAGCCCCCTTCCCGTCCCACAGGTGGGAGGACTGAGGTGGAGGAGGGAGGCAGCACCCAGTGAGGTGAGGGTCTGGCGCCTGCAGTTGGGCTCTGGGTTCCGGCTCCTGGCTCCATCACTGACTACGAGCTGCAAATCTCTGAACCTGTCTCATAACCTCTGCCTCGGTTTTCTCATCTATAAATTGTGCGCATTGGCGCCTATGCCAGAGTTGTGATGACTGAGCAAGGTCATTCCTGCCAAAACTTTAGCCAGCATCGGGCACAGGGTCACGCTCCTTCAGCACGAGCGGCTGTTAGGGACATAGTTGCTCAGGGTCAGAGCGGGTGGCAGAGCTCCTCTGCCGGCCCTGGCTCTGCCCTTACTAGAGCGAATGGGGAGCCTTGAGTCTCAGGCCCCAGGTCCCAGTTCTTCCAGGAACAGTTTTGCTGGTGGACAAAGCCAGCCTGTTCCAGGGACTAAGAACAGCCTGTCCCCGTGCCTCTGTCCCATCTTGGCCTAGCTGGGCGCGGCTGGGGTCAGCTGGCAAATAGGGTGTGAAGGGTAGAAAGGGGAGAGGGCACAGCATGCTGCTTGGTCCAAAGCCAGTGGGTGGAGATTCAGCACTGGCCTGCCCGTGCCAACCTCGCTGACTCCCTGCAGTCAAGTCCCTCACGCTCTCAGCCTCTGTCTGGCTTGGGGCAGGAGTGGTCTCCCAAACCCTCCATCTGGTCCAAACTACTGCCTGGTGCTTAGGTCCCTTCTTGGGTCAGCGTTTGCCTCCCTCCTGTAACAGGGGGCTCATTATCTCCAGAAACAGCTAGGGTAGGGGAGACCTGAGAGCTTCTAGAGAGTTCTAAAGTTCTTTCCCTGGGAAGGGAAGATCCTGGGGTGAGGGTGAGGCAGTGGTGGCAGATTTTACTCCTCTCTGTCCCCCTCACCCTCACCAGATTCCCCCGAGCTCCCTTCCCTAACCCCTTTGCTCACTCTCCCCTTTCTGGTCCGTCCCACTGACATCCTACCCCAGCAAGCCTCTCCAGTTCGCCTCTCCTCCCAAGCCTGCCCCAGCCCTCCCCTGCCTCTTCCTCAGAGCTCTCGGGCCTTCCACCAACAGTGCTGGGCCTCAGAGGAGCGCTCCCTGCTATTGTTTGCTTACAGTCGGCAACATCTGGGAAACATCTGGCTTTGCCTGTCCTCTCCCTGGCTGTGCAGGCAGGAGGGAAGGGGTTACCCTGGGCCCCCTGCCACGAAGGAGCCCCTTTGGGGGATCGGAGGAGGTAGTGGGGGCATGAGGAAGAGCTGTGGGGCCGAACTGAGCCTGCTCAGCCTGGATTGGGGCGAAGGCATGGCTGGTGGGGGTGGGGGGGCAGTGACAGGTTCAGATACAAAATAATAGCAGCTGCGGTCACACACCCCACAAGCACTCCGTGCCTTATCTCCATCAGGCCTCACAACAAGTCTGAAGAAGTTCTGAGTATTGCGTTCCTTTCACAGATGAGGAAGTTACAGTCAGAGAAAGTGGACAGGTATGTCGTGACTGAGCAGGCACTGGGACCCTAACCCCTAACTTCCCCGCAGCCTCACCTCCAGCCAGTCTGAGGTGCAGAGGCTTGGACGGGGGCTCTTACCACGGGTTCTCCTTGGCTTGAGGGCGGAGCTTCTGTATGCAGGGCCCAGGAATGGCGGGAGCTGACGGGCGCAGGGATATCTGGGCCTGAGTCGAGTCTCCGTTCTTAGGATAGCTGTGTGCTAAGTTTCCTCGCCTCTCTGAGCCTCAGTCATCTCGTCTATGAAATGGGAATAATAATCCACCTCATGGGATTCACATGGACTCGGAGAAAATAAATATGTGTAAACCCTCTGCACAGAGGGAGCCACAGAGAGGGCGCCCGCACGTGGAGGTGGAGGAAGGAGGCCTGGGCTGTGACTGAGCGATCAGAGGTGAGGTCAGGCCCGGTCCCCAGGGCTGCGCAGGAGGGAGTCGCCTCCCCATCTGCCTGACGGCCAGTCGCTGAGAAGAGATGGCCAGTGACTCAGCGGCAAGGGCAGGGCCCCAAGAGGGTGGCTCCCCCTGGGCTCAGCAGTGTCCTACCTGCCAGTCCCAGGAGTGACTGAAGAGCATCTACACTGTTAGGCAGCTGGTCTGGCCCTCGACCTGTCCCAAACTCTCCTGTGACCTGGGATGAGGCCCCTCCCCCTTCCTGTTGGTTTCTTCTGGGAAACAAGGAGAATCAAACTTTCCCGTCTGAGGGCCTCTTGAAGGGGCACATGGTGCTTTGTGCGGTGTGAGGGGCTGGGATCCAGGCCAAGTGTAAGTGTGTGCGCGCGTGGTGTGTGACCATGAGCCGTTAGGACTCTAAAAATGGAGTTTAGCTGCTTCCCCAGAGGACTGACTTGGAGGGAGCTGTCCATTTACCGCTTCCCCCAGCCTCTGTGGTTCGCCTTCCTTGGGACACTGCCTTCCAAGTCCTCTCACCAGCTGGGCTGAGGAAGGATCTGCTGCTTATTTACACACTCCTGCCCTGGAGGTCAAGTCCTCACCCCCCACCCCACCTCTGCCGCACACCCTGCAACACTGAGCCCGGGCCAGAGCAGCCCCTGGGTCAGGGGAGGGCTCAGTTTACACCCTGGGGAAGATATGAAAACATGAAGGGGATGGAAAAGGCAAAGTTGACTCTCCCTGGACTGGAGGAAGGGGGTCTGGTTCTGCTGCCGATCTGCAGCAAGTCCCTCCCCTCATTGGGCCTCACTCTCCCATCTGAAAGGTCGGTGGGGGGGTATTCAAGGTTCTCTCCCCGTGCTGGCTGACAATGACGCCTCAGGCTGCCCTTGCTTCTCCCTCCTGGCTGGATCCCGGAGTCTGTCTGCTGCCAAGCAGAGGAGGATGTGACTAGGAGCATGGGCTTTGGAGGCTGACAGACCTGGGTTTGAGTCCAGGTTCGGGTGTTCATTCACTGTGTGACCTTGGGCAAGTCACTTAACCTCTCTGAGCCGCTGTGCCCTCATTTATAAAGCAGATGTAGTAGCAGCTCCCACTAACGATGCTGTTGTGAAGAACAAAGGCAGGCCATGAGCTCTGGTCTGCCTTCCGTTCCTTGAATGCACCGTGCGTCCTTCTGTCTCAGGACCTTTATATGTGCACTTCTCTTCACCTAGAACATCCCTTCTCCCTTCCCTTAATTATTAATGATCATGACAATGAGAATAATCGCTAACCTCTAACAAGCCCTTCGGATTTTCAGGCACTGTGCTGTGTCCTTGACTGACATTTCCTTAACTTATGGCCACAGCAACCCCATGAGGAAGAGCGGGCATCATGAGCCGCTGTGGCGTAGCGCGCTCAGGGCAGACTCTGGAGTCAGACTGCTTGGGGTGACTCCCAGCTCTTCTACTTGGCCGCGTGACTCCCAGCAAGTTGCTTCACTTTCTGGGCCTCAGTTTACCTATCTGCACATGGGGATAGAAATAGTACCTGTACCGTAAAGTAGCTATAATGAGAATTGGAAGAGCTAATACCTGTATAGTCCTCGGAACAATGCCTGGCACGTTGTGAATGTAATGTAAGTGTTTTGTTAACTACACCTCTGTTTCTCAGTCGAGAAAACTGGGGCGCAGAGAGCTCGGGCCTTGCCCCAGGTTACACAGGGACAAGAGGAGGATGAGATTCAAACCCACACTGGTTGGCTTCAGAACCCGTGCTCTTGAGAGGTAGGCTATACCCCCTGCCTCTTCTCCCCAGCGCTCACTTCCTCCGGGAAGCCTTCCCTGATAGCCCCTACTGGAGAAGGGCCCCTGCTATCTGCTCATAAAGTGCTTTTGCACTTTTTTTTGTCACGGAACTTGTCATAGGTTGTAATTACTTATACACATGTGTCCATTTCATTATTGTTTGTCTCTTTCTCTCAGCTATAAAGTCCTTGACGGCAGGGACCATGTTATCTTGTTCCTCACTATTTCCCCAGCATTATCATGTTGCCTGATACATAGCAAGTGCTCCATAAATACTTACTTAGTGGATGGAGGGCATACAGTGCTTAGCACATTTGGTTGCACAGGAGAAGCTCATGAAAAAGGATAGCCCAGATAAGAAGCCCCTACATAAATAAATAGTGAGTTCTGTTGTGGGTGATAGAAAGCATAAAAGAGAAGTTCATATCTCTATTGCGCAAAGGAAATTCATATATAAGCAGCCCAGGGCTCGTATGGCATCTCCGTGAATGGGCACCTAATTCCTTCTCTTTTGTTGTTTTGCCATTCTCAAAATGTAGCTTCTACCTCATATCTAACATAGCTGCTTGAGCTCCAGCCATCACTTCTGCATTCCAATCTGTGGGAGGGATGATGGGGCTATGAAAGAGGTGGTCAACGGTGAATGTCTGTTCTTGCTTAGAGAAGGTTCCCAGAAACTGTCACATGACACTTTCTCTTAGATCCTATTAATCAGAAGTTAGTCACATGGTCACTAATTTCTGGAGGCTGGAAATATAGTCTTAATCCAGATAGCCATATAACCAGATAAAATTCAAAGACATTACTCCTCTGGAGTAACAAAAAGGTAGAACAGATATGGAAGGACAGCTATCTGTTTCTGACACAGTTACCAGTTACAGACATCCATCCCTCAGGGCTGTAGAGAGAAGGTGAGGCAAGGGGGCATGTATTAGCTAGCTACTGTCAGACCAGTGCTGCAAAACAAGTCCTCCAAAGCTCAGCAGCTTAAAGCAACCATCATGTATTCTCTCTTACAGGGCAGCCAGAGTCAGCAGATCCAGGAGGGGCGGGCTGGACTGTGCTCCTCACTGTGGGTGGGGCTTAGATCTGCTCCGTGTGACCCCTCCCCACAGGCAGAAGGGCGGCCACCTGCCTGGGAAAGTTCTCACTGACATAAAAGCGGTTTGGGCCCTGGCTGGTGTAGCTCAGTGGATTAAGCACGGGCTGCAAACCAAAGAGTCACTGGTTTGATTCCCAGGTGGGGCACATGCCTGGGTTGCAGGCCCGGTCCCCAGTGCCCAGTGGGGCCCACGTGAGAGGCAACCACACACCGATATTTCTCTCCCTCTCTTTCTTCCTCTGTTCCCTTCTGTCTGAAAATAAATAAATAAAATCCTTAAAAAAAAAGTGGTTTGGGGTTATTTCATTCTTAATTTTGAAACAATTACATATTCACAGGAAATCGCAAAGATAGTACAACGATGTTCCACATACCCTTCACCTAGCTCCCCCGATGGTTACATCTACATGATTAGAGTTCAATATCAAAACCAGAATCTGACGGTGGAGAGTTAGCTCTATGTCACTTCATCGCCTGTGCAGATAACAGAACCACGACCACAGTCCCCACACAGCCCTCGTTCCCCGCAAAGATCTCCCTGGACACTTCTTCTAGTCACACCCATCCTCCGCCCCCACCATCCCTAAGCCCCGGCAACCACTGATCTTCAGCCCATCTACATAATTGTGTCACTTTAAGAATGTCATATAATGGAACTGTGCAGTGTGTGACGTTATGAGATGGTCTATCTTCCCCCATCATCCTGTCCTCAAGTTCCACCCAGACTGTGTGTATCGACTGTTGGGTCCTGTTGGTTTCTGGGCGGTGTTGGGCGGTGCGAATGCAGGGCGGTGGGTTTCACTGTTCACCGGTTGAGGGGCGTTGTGCTTGTCTCCAGTTCTCGGCTGTGCCGTATAAAGCTGCTGTGAGCAACTGCGTGGCGATTTTTGTGTGGACACAGTTTTCATTTCTCCGGGACACGTGTCCAGCAGTGCAATTGTGGGGTTGTGTGGTAGGCATAGGTTTAATTTTTAAGAAACTGCTGAACTATTAATGCCCAGAGGGGTTGTATCCAGAGAGGTCCAGGTTCTCTGCGACTTCGTCAGCACTGAAAGTTGTCCTGTGTTTTACTTCAGCTGTTGTGCTAGGTGTGAGGGGAGAGCTCGTCCAGGTCTTCCTTTGCATTTCCCGAACGTCCAGTGGCAGTGGGCATCTTTTCATGGACATTCATTTGGTCTCTTCATGCCTCGCGCCTGTTTTCCAGGTAGAGAGTTTGCTCCATCACAGCTCAGTGTGAGAGCTCTTCATACGTTCTCTCCACGAACCCTTTGCTAGGCGTGCGATTTGCAAACAATTTCTCTCGGTCTGCGCTTGTCCTCCCACCCTCCGAGTGCGTGTTTTGCAAAGAAAATGCTTTTTAATTTTGATCAAGTTCAATTTATTATTTTTTACTTTATGGATCATGCTTTTGGTGTTAGGTCTAAGAACTTTTTACCAGGCCTTGGGTCCTAAAGATTTCTCCTATGTTTTCTTCTAGAAGTTTTACAGTTGTCCATTTAAATCTATGGTTCCTTTTGAGTTAACTCTTGTGTAAGTGGCGAGGTTTAGGTTGATGTTCATTTTTTTACTTACATAAAGATGGCCCATTACTCTAGCACTATTTGTTGAGAAGACTGTCCTTTATCCATTGTTTTTTTTAACAGCTTTACTGAGATGTAACCTGTTTAAAGTATACAACCCAATGGTTTTTAGAATATTTACAAAGCTGTACAATGCTCACCACCATCGATTTCAGAACATTTTCCGCACCCCCTAAAAAACCTCCATAGCTATTAGTCATCACTCTGAACCTTCCCAGCCTCGGGCAAGCGCTGCCCTGCTTTCTGTCTCAGATTCGCCTATTGCGGACCACTCACGCAAATGGAGTCATTAGACATGGGGGTCCCTTGTGTCTGGCTTTGTTCACTTAGCATCACGTGCTCAGGGTTCGTCCTGTCATAGCCTGTGTCAGTGCCACGTTTTGCTTTTGTTTTGTTGTTATTGTCTGGTACGCTTCCGTCGCGTATATCCCATTTCAAACCCCCCACGATGCACCGCCTTTAATCATCCATTCATGAGGCGATGGACACTTGAGTTGTCTCCACCTCGGGGCCCCTGTGAGGAGTCTGCTACGGACACTCCCGGGCGAGCTTTCGTGCGGACGCCGCTCTCCCGTTCTCGTGGGCACACGCGCAGGTGTGGAACGGCTGCGTCACAGACAAACTCTGTGTTGTGCTTGTTGGGGCGGCACCCGGCTGCACATCTGCATCCAGTCGGTGAGGTTCCGGTCTCTCCGTATCTCCGCCCACACTTGTTACCAAGTCTTTTTCAGTTTAATCGTCCCAGTGGGTGTAGTCTCATCGAACTGCCTTTGCACCTCCGTAAAAGTCCGCCGGCCATGCCGTGTGGTCTGGTGCTACCTTCTCTGTTCTGTCCCTCCACCAAAGCCACACAGTCTTGAAATTAGGTAGAGTGATTCTTCCTACTTTATTGTTTTTTTCACAATTGTTTTAACTGTTGTTGTTTCTTAGCCTTTCTGTGTACATTTTAGGATAATCTTGCCTAATCTACAAAAAGCCTTCTTGAGGTCTTGAACACCATTGCATTGTATTAGGATAGTCTTGCCTTGTCTGCCAGAAGTCTTCCCGAGGTCCTGACAGTCGCTGCGTTGAACGTTGGTTTGTGGGGAACTGGCGTGTTCACTCTGCAGAATCCTTTCGATCGTGAGCATGGCATGCCTCTCCGTTTACTCAGAGCTTCGGTGTCGTCCATCAGCACTTTGCAGTTTTCAGCAGACCAGTCCTCTTTTGTTAGGTTTACACCTTAGTGTGTAATCCTTTTCGTAGTGGTTATAAATGACATTCCATTTTCAATTTCAGTTGCCACATGTTATTGGCCAGCACAGGGACATACGCGGGGCTTCGTACATTGCGACCTTGCCGAACGCACTTCATCGTCCTCGGAGGTTTTTTGTAGATGCCCTGAAGTTTTCTACATAACGAACTGCGTCCTCTGCAGAGAGGCAGTTTCACGTTCCCGATCCGGCCTGTGTGTCCCTTTCTTGCCTCGCTGGGCTTCAGCCTTTCATCAACAAGTCGGATCTTGGCTGCCAGTTGCTTTATAGATGTTACTGCTTTATTGAGGAACTATTTTATTTATATAAACATTATGTAGGAAATTTTCCCCCCTACAGGATGTTGCTCTTGATTCCAAACTGTCTGACAGTTTTTATTGTGAGTGGATATAGAATTTTGTTGAATTCTTTTCTGTGTCAATTAATATGATCATATATATGACTTTTCTTGTTAGCCTGTGAATATGGTGGGTTACACTGATTGGTTTTCCGAGTGTTGAACCAGCCTTGCCTGCCTGGGAGAAACTACATTCGGTAATAGTGTATAATTTTTAATGTGTTTCTGAATTCTATTTGCTAATATTCTATTAAGAATTTTGGCATCATTTACGTGAGGGATATCAGTCTACAATTTTTTGTTTTTTTGTGCTGTCTTTGTCAGGTTTTGGGATCAAGGTAATACTGCTTCCTAAAAATGAATTGGGAAGTGTTCCCTTCTGTTTTCTGGAGAAGATTAGGTAGAATTGGTGTTAATTTTTCTTTCAGATGCAAGTGTATTTTAAGCCTCGGTTTGAAATTTGTCTGCTAATATCCCGTTGGCCAAAACAAGTCACATGGCTGTGCCCAATGTCAAGGGCAGAAAGGACTGTCTACCTCCAACAGGCAGAACTACAAGCTCTCAGGGCAAAGGGCGTGGATGCTGGAGGGGTGAAGCCCAGGAAGCAAGGGGTGAATCGCAGCAGCCTTGGCACTCACCTCTGGTACGCATTTCACCCAAACTCCGCTCTTCACTCTGGGCTGCCAGAACCCACGCACCAGTGCCCGCTGGGCCGCTGGGACCCACGTCTGCCTGAGTGGACATGCCCCTGACGGGCTTTGAGGTGTTATTTGAGGGGCACAGGTCACATAGCTTATGAATCAAACCCCCAATGTACAAATGGCACCAGACTTTCCTAGCAGAACAATTAATGATCAAATTCCCAGACTCTGCATTTAAAGATAGGATTTAATACACTCAATTTGATGGATTCCCGTTTTTCCAACAATTCCACCCACTAGCCTTTCTGTCGGTGACAACCGTGTTCATATCCATGAGGGACTCAGAGAAGGCTGGGATCTGGCTCCCACAGACCTCTGCAGCCTCATCACCCCCGCACCTCACCTCTGCCCTGCCCCTGCACCCCTCTCCCAGCTAGACTCCTTTGCACCCCAGAGCCTTTGTTCAGAGGCGGCGTCCCCCAAACCCTCTGGAGATGTCCCAGGTCTAGAGGAGGGCGCTTCCCTGGGTTGTCCCAGCATGTGCTCTGGGGACTCAGCCCTGGATTGCCTCTTCACTTGTCTGTTCTCCCCTGGACTACCAGCCCCTCAAGGGTGGTAATGGAGTGGCCCTCTGGGTCCCCGGCACCCAGCGCAGGACACAGTCCAGAGCCAGTGCTTAACAGCTGATGGCTAAAAGCTGACTGTGGCGTTCACGGCCCACGGGCAGAGCCTCTGGAGTCCCTCCGCTGTGTCTCTGGTGAGCAAGCCCCTCTCTGAGGCCTCAGACTGGTTTTAAAGGCACGTCTTTCCATCCCCACCATCCCTCAGGTCCTCCCTCAGGGCTATGATGTCCGCTGGGACAGGAGCCTTAGAGGCGGCCCTGGAAGTGAAGGTGGTCAGGGGACCCACCCCGGCAAAGCATGTCCTTGAAGGGCAGCAAAGCCTTGCCTGGCACTCAGGGCCCTGCTCAGCTGAGCCTGAGTTCCCCTTGAAGACTCACATTTCGCGCTACCAAACAGGCTTTACACAGCCCCTGACTGTTCTGCTCCGCCGCATCCCTCATCCCTTTGCTTCCTCTGTCCATGCCACCTGGAATGCCTTTCCTCCTTTCTCTTCGCTTCGCCAATTATAGCCAGTTCTTCTAGGCCCTTCCTCCCGACCCACCACAGGCCGAGTCTGAAAGTCTGCACCAAGGCTCTGCCCTCGGAGCTGCAGCCAGCCTTGAACTTTCCACAAAATATTTTGCGGGTGTGAGTTTGGACTGTCCCCCAAGGGTGACCTGGTAGCTGGCCAGGCTGGATTTCCTCCAAAGCAGTGGCCCAGGAGAGTGGGGCAGCTCCTGACCCCTGGAGTGAGATAAGAAGCTGGACCCCAATGCTCTACAGCTATTTTTAGCTCTGGTTCCCAGCAGGCCTGGCCTGGTTTGGGCCTGGAGGGAGAACAATGGCCCATTGAGCCTTCTCCAGCCCCGTGCGCGCTGTGAGGCCGGGGGAGCGCAACAACAATGCCTGGCGGAGACAGTGCACAGACGCAGGGGTCCAGGCCACCTGCCCCCATGCCCACCAGCAGGAAAAGCTCCTATCGAGAGCTCTTTGTCAGACTTCCTGTGGGGCCAGGTGCTGGGCCAGCTGGACAATTCCAGAAGCCTGTCTTTATGAGCAGCACCACTGCCACCACCCCTTGAGCCCTTTCTGGGGGCCTGGCACTGTGCTCTGCACCACATGTCTCCATTTGTCAGGTCCTTGTACAGGTGTGGAACCTGAGGCCCCCTCTCAGAAAGATCGGCAACTTGGTCACACACAGTAAACTAGAGGAGCCGTCGGGACTCAAACCCAGTCTTCTCTGTCTCCTTTCAGAGGGCGGGGCATGCAGAACCTTCCAATTGCAGCTTTTCCCTCACAGGTCCTCCTGTGATCAGTGGGCTTTGGTCTCTCCTCCCTAATGGCCTTGACTCTGTACATGACCCTGGGCATGGAACTTGCCCTCCCTGTGCCTCCTGTGAAATGGAAGGGAGCTGTTGAGGGTAGAACCGGAGGCCAGGCAAGGGAGGAGCATGGAGGTGGGGGGTGTTGTCAGTTTCCCCCCTTTCTATCACTTGATGATGAAAAGAGCCAATGAACCAAAATTCTCCTTCTCCCTGAACGGCGTCTGCCCAGGTGACGGACGCTCAGTGAAACTCTTAGCATGTGGTGTGTCCGGGGCTCCAGGGGATGGACCGGTCAGACCTGTCCGAGGCCTCCTGGGAATGCACAGCCTGCAAGGGGAGACAGGCGCAGACACAGGTGACGACAGCTCAACAGAAGAGGTGCCACCACAGCAGAGCCTCACAGACCACCAGGCGGCTTAAACAACAGAAATTTCTTTTTTCATGGTTCTGGAGGCTGGAAGTCCAAGATCAAGGTGTCAGCAGGGTTGTTTCTCCAGAGTTCTTTCTCCTTGGGCTGTGTCTTCGCATCGCCTTCTGTGGGTGCGCAGCTGTGTCTGAGTTTCCCAGTCTTGTAAGGACACCAGTCTCACTGGATTGGGGCCCACCCGGCAATGACCTGTTTGAACGTAGCCTTTGGAGGGCCTGTCTCCAGATGCCGTCATGTTCTGAGGTTCTGGGGGTTAGGACCTCAATATATGACCTCGGGGGACACAACCCAGTCCTGAATGATGGCTATTTAAAATAACTGACAGCAGCTGTTTTTGCACAGTGGCAGAGAGTCTCCAAGGAGTCAGCCAGACAAAGTCCTCCATCAGTACATGAGAAGGGGGAGGGGCTCTGAGAGGGGAGAGGGAGGGGCTTTCAGAATGCTCCCAGAGGTCAGGTCGTTCTCCCCTCACCCCCCACCCCCACCCCCCGCCCAGCTAGTGAGAAATGATCTGGCTGAAGGGTGGTTGACAAATTCCTAAGGATTACACTGTCAGACTGAACATCAACTTGTTTTGTGCTCAGTCCTGGAGTTGCTCTCTGCCATCTCCAGAACATCAAAGTAGTTTTGAGCTTGCAAATCCTTTGGGATAAGGTAGGGGGTGTCTCCAGAAGGGAACAAGTGGGCCACTGGGGCTGAGGACAGGGGTTGAGAGCAAGGAGGACCGATGGGCAGATGTAAGCCCTGCTGAAATCCACAGGACCTCAGGGGAGATATACCAGGCCTGCGGGTGGGGAATGGAGTTGTCCAGATAGGACAGCAATGACAGGAGAATATGGGGACACCAGGGAGCCCTACTTGAGAAGAAGACACCAACATTGCCCTGGAGGGCTGGGTATCAAGGCAGGCTTCCTGGAGGAGGTGTGAGTCAGAGATTGCTAGAGGATTCCAAGCAGAGGATTCTTTGAAAGCAGAACCTGGTATCTCTGCCGACTGGCTCACAGCTTGTTTAGCAGTCTGCTGTGTGCCAGGTTTTGAACTTGGCTCTCCACAAAGGCAAGGAAAGCACATTGTTGTGGGTTACTGGTCATAGCTGACATGAGGGTATGAGGTGAAGAGGTGCAAAAGAGAGCATAGGGGGTGCTAGCCAGACTGAGAAGGGTCTGGAACGCTCAGGTATAGACTGAGGACTTTGTGGCTAAGGCATGGAGCCAGGAGAGGCTTGAGTAGGGGAGGACCAGGTGACATGTCCCTGTGGGGGGCAAAGTGCCTGTGGCATTTACCAGTGCTGGGGTAGACGCAGAGTGAATAGGACAGTGGGAGACAGGTGAGAGGTCACGGAGGGCGGCCAGGCCAGGCAGTCGGTGTGGCTGCCAGTGACATCATGACGAATGTCCCGCCTGTTCCACGGAGTGCTTGATGGTGGCTTTCCAAGAACTGCTGTTATTTTCTGCCCTGCAGCTTCTGCTGGGGCCAGAAGGGGAGGGGCCCTGGGGCAGTCAAGCCTTGCTTGTCACTCGTGCTAACCAGGGCAGCCAGGGACAGAAACAGGACACACACCCACTGGGGGCCTCCCTGTGCCAGGCCTGTGCCAAGTACTTTGCACACCTACAGTGGTGCCCCAGCCACCCCAGGAGGCAGCCGTCATTAGCCCCGTTTCACAGAGGAGGCTCAGCAAGGAGGAAACTCTGTCCCTCGACTAGGAAGACCTGGACTCTGCCTTTCTGCCAGAAAGCTCATCTCCCAGGAAGCTCCCCTTGGGCCAAGCTGGGCTGCCTCAGTTTCCAAGAAGTAGGGGCGAGCCTCTCACAGCCCTTGCTGCCTGGGGACAGAGGGGTTACATGGGTAAGAAGGTCCCCGACTGGGGGGTGTCCTGCTCCATCACAGCCCACCCTTCCTGGCTCCAATCCTCAGCAGGGCCTGGGGCTCCCCAGTCGTGCAGGATGAAGGCCACACCCCTCACAGAGCAAAAACCCTATAAGCCGTTAAGCCACCCCTAACTTTCCTGCCAGACGCCCAAAGCCAAGAGGCTGCCTTCCTGGCTCCCAGGGGCCTGTCTTCCCCGCTGCCTCCCCTCTGAGCCCCCCTCCCCCTCTGATGAAGTGGGTGGAAGAATGAAGTGAGGCCGTGTCTGCAGATGCCGGGCCAGCTCTGGGGGCCGTCTCAGGGACAGCTGTGGGGTTTGCTGTTGTCGCTGCCTTGCCACTCTGCTTGCTGGCTCTTCGGCACTGAAGGCCAGTTGCCGTGGGGAGGAGAAAGGGGGTTCTGGTTTCTGTTCTGTGGATAACACTGGCCATATGCTTCTCTGAACTTCATCTTTGTCACCTGCACACCCCAGGACTCCAGGTGCAAGAGCGGGGACCCCTGGTTCCTTCCCGCCCCTCCACTGTCCTTCACCCAGTGCCTGGCTTCCCTCGGCCCATGCCACAAGCCCGAGGCCAGCACCCGCGTCTGAGCACTGTGGCGTGAGTGTACAGTTGTGTCTGTGTGTGCGTCGGGGGCGCAGGCAGGCCCCGGGCTGGGCGGCCTTCCCCTCCATATCTATGAGCTCACACGCCGCTGTTCTGAGGATCCTCCTGCAGAGAGACTTCCCCGCCAGCTCCACCCAGAAGGGAGAGCAGATGGAAAATTGGAGCAAGCCCTCATCTTGGGTCAGGGAAAAAATATTCTTTTCCCCCTTCTCTCTAAAAATATGCTCAGGCCTTTTTTGAGCCTCAATGCAATAAAAACCAGCTGTGGCTCCGAGGGCCCCGCGGCCTTCGCCTGAGGAGAAGGAAAATAGAGACAGCCGTGGGGGCGGAGTCATCGCTTGTGTCCAGGCCACGGCGCCCAGCCTCCAGCCACCTCCGACCTCGAGCTATGTCCCAGAGGGCCGCTGAACAGTGTCTGCTTGTTTATCCTGATGAGGGCTCGGGGCACCAGGGGTCACGTAGGCCTTACCCTTTTTAACTCTTGGTGCTGAAGATGACAAGAGGTGGGTGTGACTTGGACCCTGCTCCCAGGTACCCCCCATCTCCTGGGGGGACAGGTGGGCACTCGAGGTACCCAGAGCCAACCGAAGGGAGTGTTCTACTAGCCTAGAGGAGGGCGAGGCCATGTCTGATTTGGGGAGCAGAAAGACTTCCTGGAGCAGGTGACATTCGGATGGCCTTAAAGGAAGGAGACAGGACAGGGTGTCCCTGGAGTAGGGGCCAGCTTCAACAAAGGTTTGGAGAGGGGGCCGGGAGTCACTGTACGGTGACCAGAATGTAAGGCAAAGGTGTGTGTCGGGGGAACACCAGGGGATCTGCCTTGGGAGGTAAACTGGGGCCTTGAACGCTGGGCGAGGTGTTCAGGGGTGATGGGGAGCCATGCAAGGTGCTTGAGCAAAGCAGGGACCAGGAGGAAGATGCCTGGAGGATGTTAAGAGGGGAAGTCTGATCCCCTAACTGGAGCTGAGGCTTTATCGGGAGTCCCTTAAAGAGGGAGCCACATCTGCTAAATGGACTTCTTGGTACCCTGGCCCATCTCCACGGTGCAAGACCTTCTGGAGGAGGGTGTGGAGAGGTGACAGGGATTTGGAGTTGGGAGACCTGGCTTTTCATTTCGACTCTGCGGTGGACTTGTGTGGCCTTGAATAGATCACTCTCCTTCCTAGGTCTCTACTTTCCTACCTGCGCAAAGGGACCACGGGGTCTTTACCTTCCCTGGAATATCAGTGCTGGGCAGGCCTATGATGGACAGATGGGAAAGAAGATGACCCTAGAGCAGGTATTTGTCCTTTTGCATTTTGGCTTACGGTTTCACTGAGCATAATGTCCCCAAGGTTCATCCATGTCATAGTGTGTGCCAGAATGTCCTTCCTTTTCAAGACGGAATGGATGATATTCCATTGCACGTATCAGCCACATTTTGCTCACCCAGT
>PVJI01005280.1:0-10297 GCA_004026765.1 Micronycteris hirsuta | reverse complement strand
AGCCACGCGTCCCCTTGCACCCTCAGGAGAAAGCAGAATTGTCCCCCCTGCGAGCCACTGCCATCGCTGTGGAACCTGACGGCAATTGTGTCTCCTCCACTCCCATTTTTAGATGTGTTTCGGGGTGAGGGCAACAGAAAAGTCTGGAAAAAATGTCTTTGTCCCAGGAAGAAAATAACTCTCCGTCTTCTGAGCCTTCTTGAACCCGAAGCCCCAAAGCGCTTTGTCTGAGGACCCGACTTCATGTCTGTCTAACACCTTCAGGATGCAGAGGCAGCCCTGGGGGGGCTGCAAGGGGCTGGCAGGGGCCCAGGACCTCCTCCCGGCTAGGGGCCCTGCTTCCTCTGACTGCTCTTCTTGGAGCAAATCTGCCGCTTTATTTTCCTGGAGAAATAAAAATAAGTGCTGGTTTTCGTAATCCCGTCCCGATCCCATCTGGGAAACCCAGGCCCCCACGGCTTGGCAGCCAGAGCCCCGAGGGCTGTGTCTGGCAGCACCCGGAGTCACGACGGGTGCTGAAACATCAGAACAGGCACGGCAGACGGACGTTTCCTGTCCCGTTAGGAGCTTCCTTGGAATGCAAGCAGCCCCGGGAGGAGTTCGTGGGCAGGCGGAATTTGGTGGAGAGAAGCCCTGGTTAGGCCAGCGGCCAGCTCAGCTTCTGACTTGCTGTGTGACTCCAAGTCCTTGCTCCTGTCCTCTCCTGCCCCCTCAGTTTCCCCATCTGTGCAGTGGGAGGAGCGCTGTCTCCATGGACCGCACGCATCAGAATCACTTAAAGAATGTGTTTTAAAAGTGCATGTTTTTGATTCCTTCCCCCGATGTCCGAAAGTTTTTAGGAGCTTCCTTCCAAGTGAGTTTGGGACCCACTGCCCCAAGGTCCCAGAATCCCCCCCCCCCCCAGGCCTCAAGTCTGAGCCGTGGACAGTTCTGAGGGTCTCCCTTTCCCCCTCGCCACCTGCACGAGGGTCCCCCCGCCCCGAGACGAGAAGGTAAAATGACGTGGTGGGCCGAGCCTGAACATTGCTCCTGAAAATTGTCTGCTGTGGAGCTCTTGGCAGGGTCCCGGAGGTCCCCAATCCAAATGAAATCATTGTTAAAGCACTTTGTTCCTGCCACGATGCAACTCTCGCTGCTAGTCACAGAGTCTGGTTTCAAAGTTGTGCAATTTATTATTCTGGTGGGGTTGGCTGTGAACCATGCAGAGTCATACATCCTTTATAACGGCCTTCTTCCGCAAGAACGCGCGTTCCAGAGGAGGGCTCTCCCTTCTGTGAAGGACTAACACATTCGTCCTTTCTTTTTACATTAAACGGAAGTCTGCCGCAACGTGTGCCCCGTTTAGGCCCCCTCACATGGAGGTCAGGGAACACAATTCTACTCATTCTTGATGCCCGAGGGCTGTTACCACGAGCTTCAGCTGTCATGTACCCGATGCTTTTAGGGACTCCTAAACTGTATGGTCACTGCCCTTGCGTTTTCTTTTTAAAGTTTTGTTTTCTTTTATTTTTATATTAACTATTTCTTCTTCACAGCATGCCAGCCGTTCTTTCTACCCCGTCATGGCGATGCCTGGCAGTGGGAAACCAGTGGCCCACGGGTGTTCAAACCGCTTGTGTTACAAGAGTTAATGAGCAGTGAATGAGAAGATTCTCTGATGATTTAAGGATGTGGCCTTTTTACTTTTATTGGGGGCGGGGGCTGGGAGTAGGGGCTAGTTTGTGTCTTTCTAATTTTAAGCCCAGTTCCATATGCCTCTGATAGCTGTCTGGAAAATGAGGAGTTTGTATACATAAACTTTTCCAAGTACGTAACTGACTTACATTCCAGGTGGATTTGTTTTGTTTCTGAATTGGAGATGCCCTCATTTCCTCCTCATCCACATCCTGTTCTTGGAGAAGCTGCCCCACCCCTAGCCCGGGACACAGGGCCCAGCTCACTGGCCACCTGATCTCACTTGGGCCAATCAGGTTCTCTGGCTAGGAAATTTGCACCTGCGATGCAGAACAGGTGAAAGAAGTTACCTGTGGGAGCTGAATTTGCAGACCATGGGACTCGGGGGCTGGCACTGCCGTGGGGAGCTGCCCTCGTGGGTCATGGGCAAGCCCCGAAGCCCGGCTGTGGGGCCTCCCTGAGCAGAGATGCAGGCAGGGGGTGTGTGTGTGTGGTGGGGAGACAAGGTCCCAAGCTCCTGAGGGAGGGGCTTGCCCTGTCACAGAAAATCAGGGCCCAGGAGAGTCCCTCTGCCTTTGGCAGACTGAGACTGTGGAATGGGCAGAGACTGACCCACGGTCACCCAGGAGGGACGTGGCTAAGTGGGACGTGGACTCTGCCAAGCTTGTTCTGCTTTCCTTTCCGGACACTTGGCTCAGATGAGGGATGGGCCATGCCTCCTCGCTCTCTTCTGCCACAGTCTCCTCAGCTGGATCTGAGGACTAAGCAGATGCTGGCTGGCATGACATGATTTGCTTCAAAATGTCTCCCCAACTGCTGGTCACAATGTGTACGATTCCGCGAACTTCCATTTCCAGAAGAGTCCCGGGAAGGTGAACACCACGCGTCTTCTTCCCAGGAGGGATTAGTCATGGTTTTAAAAGCCCAAGATGAGGAAATCCACAATTGACTCCCCGGCAATTGATCCCCCAGTTTACAGAGAGGAGCTGGGGCTCCGCCGAGAGATGGGTCGGGGGCTTGGGCAGGGCCACACAGCAAGTTAGGAGCAGGTCTCAAATCTGCTTCCAGCAGCCGGGCTCCTTGCTCCGAAGAGCACAAGGGCGACGTGCTGGAGGCGGGCGGGCTGAGGAGGTGGGCAGGTGCCAGATGGAATCACTCGTTGGGAAGAAATCTGGTCTGGAAACTAGAGCCAACGGGCTCCCCAACCTTGGGTTCCCCAACCTTGGGCTCCTCTCGGGGCCTCGGTTTCCTCTCCTCCCCAGGAGGGTTGAACTGGCTGTTTCCTGTAGTCTCAGAGAACTCTGGGCTCAGGGTGAGGTGGGGCGCTGGAGCCTGAAGCGGGAGGACCTGGTTGCAGGTGCTGACTGTCTACCCAGAGTCCTGATTCCAAAGGGTCAGTACGAGCATGGACTCTGGGGCTTGCCTGCCCAGTTTCAGGTTGCCCTGCTCCACTCACTGTTGCCGTGTGGGCCCAATGAATGGCTCCAGCCTCGGTTTCCTCATCTATAAGATGGGGATAATAACAGTATCTGCCTGGAAGTGAGGATGAAATAAGTTACTATGCATAAAGTCAGAGCAGTGCCTGGCGAGCAAATGTTCCAGGCGTGTTCATTATCGGCCCCATCCCCACACCTGTGGTACCCCTCAGGGGTGAGAAGGGTTCAGCTTCCTGTCCTGCTGAGCATCCACCTCCTCCCAGATGAGGCGGCAGCCCTGCCACCCAGCAGCTGGTCCCCATTTCCTGGGCAGAGTGAGTCCATGAACACTCAGACATGACACATGGCCTGGCCATCCCCACCGTGACCACAAACGGCCAGTCTCGGGCTAAAAATACCACTTTCATGAATGGAGCCAGGGAGGGCCGTTCCGGGACCGCAATTAGTGTTTGTGTTAAAACCCAGTCTCCGGCCCTCCACCCCTGCCCCGAAGCCCACCCCTCTGTGCTGATGCTCCGGGGAGACTCCCCCAGGGTTGGGGGACTGTGTGAGTGAGGGAGGGGCTGATGGGGGTGGAGTGCACCCACAGCTCCTTTGCTTCTTTCACAAATAAGGAGCCAGCAGCCTACCCCCAATTCCTTTACAACGTTGAGAGGTAGCAATAAAAATCTCCCTTTATGTGGAGGAAATGGGAGTTTCCAGAGTTCACAGCCAGGGGGCATATAGTCAGATTTGGGCTCTGGATCTGTGCCTCATTTCAAAGTCTCTCTCCTCCACCTGCTGCTGCCCTGGGACAGGGCATGCGAACTGGGGTGAGGGGCTGGCCTGAGCAGGTTTTCTTCTGTCCATGAGTCCCAGAGGTATGGTCACTCATGAGGATCAGGGACGGAGGGAGGGGCCGGCTCAGGGAGCAGCAGAGCCAGAGGTGCCGCTGAACTGACGATGCTCCCGTGGAGCACCAGGTGAAGGGCCAAGCCTGGACAGGTCATGTCCCAGCCCTCGGAAGCCCAGCAGGGCACCTACCAGCTTCACGTGGAGCCTCCGAGAGTCTTCCTGCAGCAGGAGCCCAGGACTGCGGTGCGTGGGGGCGACCGGGGTGCAGCTGGCAGGCGGGGAGGCTGTCAGTGGCAGGGCAGGAGCTCAGGCCCCACACAGGAGTCACAGCTGGCCAGGTCGCTTTCCTGCTAAATGCTTTCCAGGACTCCCAACGGCTCCACTGTCTGTCCCCAGCTAGACTGGGGGCTTTCTGAGGGCAGCATGCTTTGGAATAAATGAGGAGGTGGGACTTGGGGGCCAGGGCCTGAGACAACGCCATCCTCTCCTAGAGAAGGGTTAGGGTCTCCAAGGGGCATGAAGAGACCTAAGGCACTCCACTCAGGGGCCTCCCAGGTTTCTTATGAAGACCACTCTGACCTCAGAAAACTCTGCCCCCTCCCCTAACCCTCAGGGACAGTCATGGGGGGTGTGGGGTGAAGCCTCTGCCCATGGAAAAAGCAGGAGATAAAGACAGTGGCCCTACTTCTTTTCTGTTTCTGAAGCTGGATTCCGCAGAGGCCCACGGTGGGTTTGGGAAGCCTTTTAGAATTTGGGGAGTTGAGGCCTCTGGAACTTTGTGAATCTTCAAAACTTTAGCGTACTCGTGATCTGAAGAAGTCTAGAAATCTTGGAAATTTTAGAATCTTTGGAACCTTAAAATCTAGAGCACTTTTAGAATCATGGGTTCCTCTGACATTCTGGAGTGTTGAGGGTGTGCCCCTGGGTGCCCTTTTGGGGTGGAGACAGACTCTCCCCAGCAGGCCTGATGCCCTCCCCCCAGCTCTCGGGGGCCAGCGTACAGAATGTCCCCGTCTTGTGCAGTTTTTCATTTCAGGTTTTTAAAACAAAATTGTATTGGTCCTTTTAATGTGTTTGATGTGTTTCTTTTTCTTTTTTTTTTTTTTGTTGGTCAATTTTATTTTATTTTGTAAAGTTATATTTTATTGATTATGCTACTACAGTCATCCTTATTTTTCTCCCTTTGCCCCTCTCCACCCAACGCCCTCCACTCCCTCAGGCAATGCCCCACCATTGTTCATGTCCATGGGTCATTTGATGTGTTTCTTAAACAAATGATGATAGTATTTGCCGGCTTACTGGACTTTTAAGATTCAAAAAATTTTTTTAAAGATAATTTTTGCCTCTCATGTCACGGATTCACCAAATATTCACTCTGGGATGGGATGCAGCAATCAACTACTTTTTTGGGGGGGAAGATTGTATTTATTTAGAGGGGAAGGGAAGGAGAAAGAGAGGGAGAGAAACATCAATGTTGCCTCTCATGCGCCCCCTACTGGGGACCTGGCCCACAACCCAGGCAGGTGCCCTGACTGGGAATCGAACACACGACCCTTTGTTTCGTGGCCTGCGCTCAATCCACTGAGCTACACCGGCCAGGAGAAATCAACTACTTTTACAGATGGGGACACTGAGTCCAGAGAGGGCACAGGATTTGTTGAACATGCTATAGTGATTCAGACTCAGATCTGGGCTTCTTGGCTCCTGGATCCAGGCTGCACCCACTGCCTCTATCATGCCCACCCAGCACCCCCATTCTCATCTGCTGCCCCGTCCGCTCAGACTGAGGGTGTTCAGTGCCTTTCCACAGAGCTTTCTCCCACGTCCAAGCTCCCACTGCCAAACGAGGCTGGCGATTTCCGAGCCAGGTCCAGACCCACAAGTCTGGAACGTGAGGTGTGTGTGAGGAGCTTGGATGCTGCCAGGTCACTTCCAGCAAGCAGATCCAGGAGGAAATGAGGAAAACAGTCTCCCCTGCAGCCCAGCCGGAGCTCACGGAGTCTGGAAAGCTCTTCAGAGAATGGGAGAGTTGTTCGGATCCAGGCACTTACCTTCTCCAGTAGCCTTCTGTAATCTTGTGGTGCCCATTAACGCTTCTCCAGCTCTCTCTGCTGCTTCCTCCCCCTGCCACTGTGGCCAAACCAGGGTTTCTGCTACCTGGGGCTTCTGCCTCTTCTTGGTTTCTCCTGCTCTGTGGTCCTGCGAGCTCCTGGCTTCTGCAGCCCCGGAGTTTCTCTTCATTTCCCTTTCTGTATCTTTCGCCTTTGGTTCTCTCTCCCACCTTCTCAACTCAAACAAAGAAAGGAACGAGTTGGTTTGGAAGTCACCTACCAGGACAGGCTATGGGTTAAACAGGTCTTATACCTCGTTTCTGATTCTTTGACACCCCCTGGGTAACCAACAATGAATTCAATTGTGACATGAACCCCAGAGTTAGGGCAGACCCCACAGGTTTAGGGCTCGGTCCCATGAGACAGCCCCCACTTCTCATGCCAGCTGCAAGCCCCAGGATCGCCCATACTTCTGACTGACTAGTTGTGAATTTGAGGGTTCCCATAACCCCCTCCTCATTTTTCATAATTTGCCAGCACAACTCACAAACCCCAGGAACAATGCCTTACTTACTATTACCAATTTATTAGAAAGGACCCAACTCCGAAGGGATGCACAGGAGGGAACCTGGCAGGGGTGGCTGGGACGCACATTCTCCATGGCAACTCGGCGGCACCTTGCCCTCCCAGCCAGCCGATGGAGTCACCAGCCCAGAAGCTTTCCAAACCCTGTTGTGCAGGGTTTTTATGCAAGTTCCATTATGTAGGCATGTCGGACTTAATCCTTGCCTATTGTGGCTGAATTCAGTTTCCAGCCTCTTTCCCCTCCCAGGACTCAGGTGGGGACCGCCAGTTCCCACGCTGAACCTATCCAGTCTGGTGACCGCCCCCCATGAGTCATCTCATTGGCATGAAAAAGACAATAAATTCCAAGGGATTTAGGACCTCTGTACCAGGAACCAGGGACAAAGATCAAATATATATATAAAACATATATACATATATGTAATATAAAAATAATTTTATATACATAACATTATTATTTTTTTTAAGATTTTATTTATTTATTTTCAGAGAGAGGAGAAGGGAGGGAGAAAGAGCAATGTATGGTTGCCTCTCACATGGCCCTCACTGGGGACCTGGCCTGCAACCCAGGCATGTGCCCTGACTGGGAATCGAACTGGGACCTTTTGGTTCCCAGCCCGCGCTCAATCCACTGAGCTACACCAGCCAGGCAACATTATTATTTTTTAATACCATACTGGACCACTTCTTGGGCCACTAGCCAACTTCTAGACTGGCTGCTCTTAGGTCACGCACTCCCTTTGGTCCAGGCCAGAGTGGAAGGGAGGATCATGCAGTCTGGTGTGTGCCGGCCCTTGTGGAAGCTGCTCAGGCTGGGCACAGCCAGGGCAGGCGACAGAAGTGACTAGGCAACTGGCAGTTACTCAGCCTGGTTGGTGTAAGGACGTACAGGGCAAGGACCCATTTGGTTAAGAGTGCCATCTTCAGAAATCCTCTCCCCAACTCCTTCCTTCTCATCGTCTCTCCTTCGCGTTTTTAAGATGACACATTGGATGTCCTGACTGGCGTGGCTCAGTTAGTTGAGCATCATCCCACAAAGTGAAAGTTTGCTGGTTCAATTCCCAGTCAGTGCACATGCCTGGGTTGTGGGTTGAGTCTCCAGGGCACATACGAGAGTCAAACAATCTATGTTTCTCACATTGATATTTCTTTCCCTCTCTTTCACCCTCCTCTCCTCTCTCTCTAAAAATAAATCAGTAAATCTTTAAAAAATGACACATTGGAAAGAAAACAGTTGTCTACAGATTTAGCTATCCTGAAGCTAGATGTCAATCAGCACAGTCCCTCCCCCTCCGCTTCCATCCCCTCCAGCTCACCCCACTTCCCTCCCTCCTCATGTCCACCTGGCCACTCAGGTCTTCCGTTGGCTCCTGAGATAGGCAAAGCCTTTTCCAATTCAGGGGCTCCACCAGTGCTGCCCCCTCCATCTGGGATGTTCTTCCCGGCTTCCCGTAGCCCTGGCTGCCTTCCCCCCTCAGGCCTTTGCCTGGCCTCCCGCGCTGAACGACACACTTCTCTACAAGCACAGCCTGTGCCCCCCCTGCAGTGCTCATCAGCCTTTCTAACGATAGACTTTGCGTGGTTGTTTGCTAAGTCGCTGGCCTGGGTACTCCTGGAAGGCAGGGATCAGATTTGGTTCGGCACCCTGCAACCGCACCTTGAATAGATCTGGCTTTGTAGATAGCTGGTGAATGAATGAATGGATGGATGAGGTTAAATCAGTGATAGTTATACTATACAAAGGCTTTATATGTGTGAATGAGTTGAAAAATACAAACAACTTAAATATTCAATAATAGCCCATTTAAAAACATAGCAATCCATGATGGGTTTGACATGGCTACTAAAATCACACTTTAAAAGCGTATTTATACCCAGTGACATTAGTCATTAGGGAAACGCAAATCAAAACCCCAAGGAGATGCGACTTCACCCTCGCAAGGATGACTAGAATTAAATTTTGTTTTAAAAAGAAAAATAACCAGTGTTGGTGAGGATGCGAAGAAACTGGAATCCTCAGACATTGCCAATGGGCATGTAAAACGGTGTGACCGCTGTGGAGACAGTCCGGCAGGGCCTCAAACAGTTAAACCTAGAATTACCATCTGACCCTGCCGGGCGTATGTCCCTCCTAGGTACCCATTCAAGAGAAATGAAAACATTTGTCCACACTGAAACTTGTACATAATGCTCACAGCACCATTATCCATAATATCAAAAAAAACCCCACACAAACCACCCCCCCAAAACCCGGAAATGACTCAGATATCCATCAGCTAATGAATGAATAAACAACAGTGGTATGTCCATACAATGGAATATTATTCAGCCCTCACAGGAAGCATGTTACCCGCTACAGCATATATGAATCTCAAAAACATGCTAAATGAAAGAAGCCAGACATGGTTCCATTTACCTTGCCAGAATGGCAAACCCATAGAGCTAGAAGGCAGATTAGTCGTTGCCAGGGAGAATTGGGACTGTTTATAGGCACCAGTTTCTTTTGGGGATGATGAAAATATTCTGGAATTACCCATATTTTGCTGTGTATAATGCACACTTTTTGCCCAAATTTTTTAGGGGAAAATAAGGATGCGCATGATACACGGGTAGTACTAATTCCATGTCTATATAAACGTTTTAAATTCTTTTATTTATGCTTATGTGTATAAATAGTAACTCTTACAAAGCAATAACGATATCTGTATGCAGAATAATACCCTGGAATATGATGATTGGTTTTGTTTCTAAACATAAATAAAAATTTGAATTAAAAAATTAACATGAAAGACATATTTCCTGAAAGTCTGGGCAAAAAACATAGTTGTGACTATACATAGCGAAATACTATAACAGTGATAGTTGTACAACATAGTAAGTAACTGAACTGCACACTTTTTAAATAAAGATTTTATTTATTTTTAGAGACGGGAAGGGAGGGAGAAAGAGAGGGAGAGACATGTCAGTGTGTGGTTGCCTCTCATGCGCCTCCTACTGGCTACCTGGCCCACAACCCAGGCATGTGCCCTGACTGGGAATCGAACTGGTGACCCTGTGATTTGCAAGCCAGCACTCAGTCCACTGAGCCACACCAGCCAGGGTTGAACTGTATACTTTTAAATGGTGAATTTTATGTTGTGTGAATTATATCTCAGAAATTAATTAAAAGTTTATTGAATGGCAGGAGCGAGTACTCGTGATTTATTAATGGGAAAACACAAGGCACAAAAGTGTAGCTACTGTATGTACTGTAATCTAAACACACCGTAATGTCTAACAGTTATTCGAGAGAGAGGAGCCGGTTTACAGATGTCAACCACAGACTCAGGCATGTAAAAAATGTCGTGTTCGTCTCTACTTTAAAAATTACCTTAGAGCTGACTCAGACCCTGCCCACAGACCAGCGGGGAATTCAGTCTCAGTCACCTGGGGGCTCCTTCCCTCTCCTCTTTGTCCAGACCAGCTGGGGCTGGGGGTGCTGCACATCTCCTTCAGTCTAGCCTCACTGATGTTTTCTTGGGGCAGGTTTGAGGGCTTGGGGGTGTCTGGGATTCAGCCTCCCTGACCCACCCCCTCCAGACCCCACCTCCATTCCTGATTAGGAACCCCTCCTTTTCCCTCCCCCTCCCTTCCCTTCTTTTTGGTTTTAAAGCCACAGCCCCCTCTCACCCAGCCCCCCTCGGACATTAGCACAAACTCCTCTGTGAGCTCAGATTT